>JASDQU010248475.1:6072-16512 GCA_032191745.1 Picea mariana
AAAATGTCGGTTATATGATGCTTAATGTCATAGTAGTGGGGCCGTTACACATGGTATCAGAGCGGGTTCAACCATGTGACTATGAATAGCCACGCCTTCCATTGAATTAAGCCCTTGATTAATACTCAACGTTATTGAATTATTAACTTTTCCTTACAGTAATCACTGTTAGAGGACACTGTAGATATTTGTGACATGGTGTCAGGGGAGGAGATGCGACGCCTCCATTCATACCTGTGCCAGAGGATTCCAAACCCCAAGGAGAAGAAAAAGTCTTGAGCATGAGAGGATTGTCACGTTGGATGCATTGGGTTTGACAAGGTCCTTCTAGGGAAATGCCAAAGGCCTTGAATAACTTTCTGTGCTGAGATAAGGCTAGGGCGCTTGTACCCTTAAGGGTCCACAACATGCCCCATCCATTACTGGTAGATTTCACAGAAAACTTGAGAGGGTTAACTTCCTGAGTCCACGAGTGCCACAGATGGCTCAGCCATCAAGGCATGGATGGAGATCCAGGTGATTTTCTTCATGCTTCGTGATTTTGACCTCCAACATGAAGGTCTGCATAGGCGGTCTTCAGCTAAAGGGGAGCATTATTTTATGGAGGAAGACACTCCTACCTCAACTAAAAATGGTCGTCAAAGTCATGTTAGGGGAATGGTTCAAGGAATGGTTATGGGAGAAGTAATTGTCAAAGGAATTTGTTGAGTGCGAGCTTGATGAATTCAATGCCTTACGATAGGGTCATCATATGGTGTCGAATTATGAGACTAGATTTATGGAGTTACTTTGGTATGCCCTGCATTTGAACAGGAAGAAGTTGGAGATCAACAATTTCATGATCGTCCTTAAATACAACTTTGATTTGAAGGTGAGGATATAAATTCCTCGAACGTTTCACAATGCATTCTAGTAGGCCTCTTAGATAAGGAATATTTTACCGCGGGAGTTTAGGAAGGAATCCTACAAGACCGTCTAGACTGAAAACATTTGGTGCACAACAACATTAGACCTCGTCCAGACCAGACCTATTGGTATCAAGATACATCTATAGGACCCTTGTTCATGACACCTTGACAATAGGTTCCTCAATAGTGGAATCCCTACAAGGGACCACTGCATCCTCGACAACACCGCTAGAAACCATCGTTTAGGCTTGTCAGTAGAATAGACCAAGATCTTAAGCTGGTGGGCCAAAAAATTCTATTTCGGGGCCAGGATTGCTAGATCGAAGGTGGGCGATGGACTTGTGAAGAGTCACCTTGCCAAAAAAATTGTCTGTTTCAAGTGGCTAGAGCGACCGAGTCAATAGGAAACACTATCGTGGTGGATATGGGCAAGGCCCATAGGATTCATGACCATGGTAAATATATGCGAGATCGAGCACCAGTCCACTATGCTTGAGGTGTCAGGTGCCATAGCCAAACCAACGTTTAGTATTTGTTAGACCCTGGTGCTACGGAGAGCTCTAATTCTAGTACCATGTTGAAGGGATTTGGGTAAGGGATTCAACACAATGAGTTTATATTCATCGATGTGGCTTTGGGTACTAACTCGATGGTTGGAGGAAGGGGTATGAGATGTCTCTTTAACATGGGGATAGTGTAATGAAGTATGACCTATGTCACGATCTTAAGATCTTATGATAACATGATCAGTATGGATTGGTGGGAATCACATGATGCGATACTCAAAGGTAAGATGAGGCGGTTGAGTTGGATCAACAATGAAGGACAAAGAAGTGTGATTGTAGGAAGAAAACGGGGAGTATCCCCAAGGTTCATTTCTTCCCTATAACTACAATAAATTATGCGCAAGGATACAAGTTATATGCATACTTAGCATCGAATGTCAAGGGTGTGGTGGAAGGATTAGAAGACCTTCCAGTTGTACGAGAGTTTGCAGATGTGATTCCCAGATAAATTACTAGATGTGTCGCTCAAATACAAGATGGAATTTACCATTGACCTACAACCTGGAATTGAAACGATGGCAAGAAAGCCTTATCAGATGTCAACCCTTGAGTTATAGGAGTTGAAAGTGCAACTGAAGGAGTTGTTGGACCTAGGACTTATACGTCCAAGTGTATCACCTTATAGTGCTCCTGTAAATTTCTTAAGGAAGAAGGATGAGCCGTGGAGACTCTGCTTGACTATGGTCGAGTATTCCTTGATGACATTTTGATATTTTATCGGATGACGGAAGATCAAGATGAACTTTTATGCTTGGTACTACAATGTTGCAAGAGAAAAAATTACGGGAAGTAGTCACAAAGCTATTGAGGATTCATTGGTTAGGGCATGTTATCTCTGTAGGAGGCTTCATTGTGGATCCAATGAAGGTAGAAGTTATTATGGAGTATCCTACACCAAGGAATGTCCCATAAGTGCATATCTTCATGGGTTTAGTGGGATATTATCGATGGTTCATCAAGGGTTCTTCGAAGATAGCAAATCCAATTATGGAATTGCAGAAAAAGAAAAAGAAGTATGTGTGAACCAAGAATTGTGTGGAATCATTTCAAAGGCTCAAGGAGTTGTTGACGAAAACACCAATACTAAAAATCCCTGGCGTGGATGAGGGATTCTCGGTATGCACTGACGCATCCAAGGAAAGCTTAGACGAAGTCTTGACGCAAGACGGTCGAGGATCACTTACATCTTGAGGAAGTTAAGGAAGCATGAGGAGAAATACACGACACAGAATTTAGAGTTGTTAGCCATTGTGTATTACCTGAGAGTGTGGAGACACTACCTGATTGGATGGAAATTCGATCTAAAAATGGACCACAGTAGTTTACAACACCTTTTTATGCAAAATGGATTGAACGCGCGACAAAGGCATTGTTCATAACTGCTTGTCGGTTACAATTTTGATATTTCCTACTTAAAAGGGAACAATGAACAGAGTGGCAGACGCATTGATTTGGAGCCCATGCATATTTTTAGTGACACCTCTTCAAAATAATCTACGTGAAAAAAATCTAACTACAACGCGACGCTGACTAGTATTGAGGGATATATTCTGGACAATGACATATCTTTGAGATATAATAACTGGATCTAATTACAACCCAACGACGAATTGAGAATTTTTGATCGTATGCGAAGCTCATAGAGCAATGTACATGGCTCATCCAGGAGTCATGAAGATGAGGACCGACCTTAAGCCCTATTCTTCTAGAAGGGATAAAGGTGGACATCGTCAACTACGTGGCAAGATCTCTAGAAGGTCGGAAGGTGAAGGCTAAAAATAGACATCCAACAGGATTTCTACGGCCACATGCCATTCCAGAATCAACATGGGAGGTCATTTTGATGGACTTCACTATTGAATTGTCGCTAACGACAAGGAGGCATGACCCGATTGTCATGACAGTTGAAACTCTGACGAAGAGTTCACATTTTGTCCCTATGTGTACGATGCATTAGGCGCCAAGCATAGCTATAGTTTATATCAACAAGATGTTGAGACTTCCATACGTACCAAAGGAATCATATCCGATAAGGGATTCAATGTTTGCAAGATGATTTTGGATGAGTTTCCCAAGAGGCCTTGGGAACACCATTGAACTTTAGTATAACATGTCCTTGAAATAGACAGACTCACCTAAGGAATGAACCAATTTGGGAAGGTTGTGTTGTGTATGTGTGTGTTGGACCAACATAAATGTTTGGAATAGTTTTGGCCATAAACATAAATGTCGAGTTTGCGTGCAACAACAGCCATCAAAGAACCATTAAGATGGCACCATTTGAGTTTCTTTATGGGTGACCATGTTAGACACCTTTGAGTTGGGATAGACTGAAGGATGGGGTCTTGGTAGGACCAGAAGTGATCCAATAATTGAAATAACAATTACAAACGATACAAAATGGGATGGAAGAAGTGCATGATCAACATAAGGGTTTTTTGATGCGCATCACGTTGACCATAATTATGAAGGGCCTAACGGCTAGTCGTGCCTCATTATTTGAGGTGTTGCATGATGTTTATATTGTATCCATGTGTGAATTTAGGTCAGTGATCCTATGCATGATATTGACTGAGTTCTTGGCGGATGTTGGGCAGGGTGTGCTCACGGCAGAACCAAACTTCTTTCTGGACTGTTGCATTCAAAAACTATGGCGTCGAACTGTCGATCGGGTCAAGGTCCTGTAGGATAATTATAGTCCACACTCATCTACCTGGGAGGACACATATGGTGTGCGTCATCAGTTTCCCTTTGTTAATAGCTAGACATTTAGATATTGTCAGATACTTTATTTTTTCATTTGTGTACTGTGAAACTTTGGGATGAAGTTTAAAACAAGAGGGGGTGTATGTAACATTCCGCTCTTGTGCGCACCTGATGTGAATTATTATTGTGGACACTTGTGTGAAAGTGATCCGGTTCACTGTATTGTTGACTGATTTGATTATGGAGCATGATGATGTTTGTGGATTTGATGATATTTATATCGACAGGCACTATTGACTAGTTTTCTTGAGTGTGCAGGAATTTGGACATTTGAGAATGCCGATGGCATTGATGGATCTCCTTGGAATCCAGATCAAGTTAGGGAGCAGATGATTATGGTTTGAATGTTTTGATATTACATATGTGGCATATGAGTAGATATTATGATGCTTATTTTTATCGCTGACACGTTTAGTTGATGGATACAGGCTAACGATAGATTTCTATCCAGAATAACATTGGGAGTAAAGGGGTCATGTATGAGAACCAGAGATATTGAGGGAGAGGTCTGGCAACAACCCTGCCACTGCGTACTATCACTCCCATCATGGATCGAACTATAGGTTAACGATTACCTAGTTCGAGATATCCACAATGTCGCGAGGGACAACTCTGACAGTCGCTCATGATGATTCTAAGGGGTGCGCAATAAGGAAAGTTCCTTATTCCTTAGAGGCCCTTAGTGTCCCACAAGGTAACCTGACGTAGAATTGACTCCAGGGGTTTGATGTCTACCAAAATCAGTCAAAATGTGTGTGGCACCCTTGGAGCACGTAGTGCGTCTTGAAGGGCACATCACAAAAATAAAACATGAATGAAAGTGAGTGGCACCCTTGGATCACGTAGTGCATCTTGAAGGACATGTCGCAATTTTAACTTTGGCAAGTTAATAAACCTAGTACCTAGAAAACTATGCCTCCTTAGGACCTGGTCAGCCTTAAAATGAATGATGGTATGAGTAAAGTTTAATAACTAATTTTTTCCTTTAAAAAATGTCGCCAAGCCTAGTGTATTTAAAATCTAGGTCTAAGTAGAACATTAAACAAAAAAAAAACTAAATAGACATGTAACAAGAAGGGGGTAAAGAAAATTCAAACATTACTAATTAAAGTGAAATTTTAATGAAGGATTAAATTATTAAAAGGGTAAATTGTTGTTTATGTCTAAACTTGCTAATTCTAAACTTAGATAAAAAGGGGAACTTAAAGAAAAGGGGAAACTTAAAGAAAAAGGGGAATATCTAACTTAGTAGGGAATCTGTCCTTTGGAAATTTCTAATTGTGAACTCAACTAGGATTTAAGTAAGGCGTCAGTCATTTAAGAAAAGTAAGGGAATAAAGTGACACCGAGGAGCGTTTTTAGAAAAACTTTTAGATGGGTGATGGAAATAGGAAAAATTGAATTAATTAATTAATTAATTTTTGGTGCAACAAAGGGATCGGGTGACATGTGTATGGGGTAGGTTTATCCTAATTAACTTTAATAAAAATAATCTAATGAGGGTTTGGGAAATTAATCACTAAGAAAAATATATAAAAGAGATGGTGGAGGAGGATTATGGATCACGTCTGGTAGGCGTAAGGTTACGATGCCGATATTTTTCTTGACTGATTTTTCTTGTGGGAGTTGGGATACCCAGCTTGGATAGAGAGTGGTAGCTCGACCTTGCGAGGTGAGATGGGAGCTAGATTTCTCTGGTTTGTGTGCGTGGCCCCTTTGTGGCTCGAGGGGCTAATGGGGAAGAAGAGTACCCCTAGCATTGGCTGGGAGGTACTGGTGAGGTCATCATGGTTAACAAGTGTGGATTTGGACGGAGCGAGATTGTGGGAGGACACCTTCAAAATTCAACTCGTCGGATATGGTATTTTATTCGTATTTCATTGTAAAGGTTTTTATTTTTAATTAGTTTTGATAAATGTTGCAACCATTGGTATTCATAATATCGTTTATTATTACCTTATCATTGAACGAAAATTTTATCTCTTGTGTTTTTGGAGCCACTATAAATTAATACATTAGTATGAGGCTCATTCATGTTTTTGGGATCTTGTTATTAAATTCCTGTATGTTTTTGAATTATGCCAAGGAGAGTAATCTCTTATTTCTTTCATCTTTCTACTATTTAGGGGAATTTTCGTCTTCCTATTATTACATAATTACCCCATCATACTTGTGACAATGCCATTGCTTATTGACCTTGGGAACGACGCTTAGCCTTGAGTCTTCTTACTATATTTTTCTGATCCTTTGGATTAAGCATTGTGATTCTAGTTGTTGCATAACCGAGCTTCATGTGTGTGTGCCAAAGTAGTATCGAAGTCTTCCCTTGGATGTGTTTGGCATTCGTCACCACTGTCTAATCTACTATGTGATGCAAGTCTAGAACTAGTGTCTAGATTGATTAAGGGATCTGTGTCTGTATTGAGTATCAATGGAACTATCACCAGATGAGTATGTTTAAAAATCCTTGGTCTTGCATGGGGTCAATGAATAACCCATATCCAACCACATGAACTTGGCTAGCTAATCATTTCCTTGGGTGGAATTGTTTTTCTTGATTCTTCTCTGTGAATTTTCTTGGATTCGCCCAGATTCGTTTCCCCCCTAGGGGGGGGATTTTATTCACTGGTTATTTTCTGAGTTTTCCTAAAAATGTTTGTCACTCCTTATTCTTTCTCGTGTATCTGGAGGGGCATCTATCTTTGTACTGTCCCATCTTTTACCTCTACTTTTTGTGGAGGAAACCACCCATTTCGACCACCTTTCGCATGCGTTTTGGTTGTTAAAATTACCTCTGCGTGTTGTGGAGTAAACCACCCATTTCAACCACCTTTCCCATACGTTTTTGGGTGTTAATATTACCTCTATGTGTTGTGGAGGAAACTGCCCAATTCGACCACCCTTCCCATGCATTTTGGGTGTTAACTTTACCTCTTTTTTTTGTGGAGGAAACCACCCGAATTGACCACCAACCTGTGTAGTTGTTGTACTAAGTTATCTATGCATTCCCATGATTAAGTATGTACCCAACCCATGGGGAAACAATGCTAGGTTTTACCTACCCATGCGTGGGAAAATGTTTCTCTCTGCTCATTTTCTCCCAACTACAAGAAGGAATCTCTGCCTAACCGTTTCCCAATGATATTACCTCGTACTAGCGTTTTTACCTCATTTTGTTGGGTTGAATTAACCCTCAACGTTTTTCCAAGAACCTTAAACTTTTAGCACTCTGCGAGGAGACTTGCTTACAAGGATTTTGTTTATAATTATAAAGTTGATCTATATTTTTCTGCCTATTCACGGATGGAGAGATCCTACTTTTGATTTTTTATTATTATTTAAGAGTTGTTTTATCAAGGGCTATTGCTTCTTAATATTATTCCATTATAATGGTTATTTCCTTTCTTAATGTTGTTTCCATAAGGGTTATGGTTAAATTTGAGATTATATGGTTAATTTATTGCTTATTGTATGCTTGAGTTAAATTAAGGAAAGGTTTATTCCTTCATTTAATGTGAATCCATTAATAGGATCGTGACTTATTTTGAGGTTCATTTCCTTCCTTACTATTGTTTCCTTTAAGCGTTCTTGTTAATTCTATTTCCACTAGGGTGTAGTTATATTGCCTTTAGTTGTATACGATTGCGTGTTGATTATTATGGAATAAATTCTTGATACTTGTGTCCCCATTTTAACTTATGTATGATTGGATATTTAAATCATTTCCTTGTGTGCATTGAGATATTACTGCAACGTAGGATGTTAGACAGTAGACTTCTTGAGCACAATGAACCCATGATGTAAGGAATGATTTTATAGACTTTAGACTATTTGCGTGTAACGAATTTATGATGTGGTGAATGAATTTCGAACCTTAGATCCTTTGCACAATGAATTAATGGATGATACTCTTGTGCCTTAACTAATGTTATCATATGATGGATTAACAACCCTTACTAGTGTCATCAAATAAATTAATGTATGATGGTTAGATCTTAGACATCTTGCACTTATGGATTTGATGTATTAAATGATGGTTTTAGATTTTAGATCTCTTGCACCAATGGAGTTTATGTAATGTAGGGATGGTTATATAACTAATTTTCTCTAGTGCCATGAACCTGTGTTGATTGTATGACTGATTTCATTTTTAGAGTTCCTTGCGCAATGATTATTATTGATTGATGAATTATTAAGCTGTTAGTTCAGTTGTGCCATGATTTTATCAATGATCTAGGACTAGTTAAGTAATTGGACTTCTTGCATGCACTGAAATTATAATATATTGTATGATTGTTTATATATTAGGTTTCTAGTGCACAGAATATATGATGGTTGAATGATTGTATTTATTGGGCGCCATAAAAATTTAATGAATATTTACCTTGCGTCATTGATTTGTTGTGAATTAATAATGGATTGCTTGTGCATTGGAATGATGTTGGATGTACCATGTTTAGCTTGATTACTTGACACTCTTCATATGATGATGCATGATTAGTTTAGTAAGGAAATCATTCTGCTCTGCATCCTGACTTTAATGTAGTTATGATGAGTAATGCAGACAGATGATGTATGATCGACTGATTACTTGATTTTTTTGCGCCATGGTTAATTAATGTTTAGAATTGATGAATTTATGAATTAAATGATCATAGTTGTTGTTAATTTAGTGTAGTTAGTTTGGACTTGATTGTGCCAGTGGGATGTAGAAACCTCATTGTTCCTCAGAACAGTCACCAACCCTGAGACATTAAATGGTCAAAATCGATGGGAACCTAGGCTTGAATATTTCTTATGTGTTCTGGAGGTCCTAACCTTGTAGGGTAGGTTGGGTGGGTAGTATATTAGGTGATTCTTGTGATTATATTTATGTTTATTACAATTCGTTATGTTATCCTTATGAGATGTGTTGAGCATTTAAGACTTGTACTGTTATGAGTCATTATTAATTATAGAATGAAATGATGTTGGGCTGCTAATAATTCATGTGTTAATACCTTGGTATGTGTGTCGTGGTTCATGATGATGATGTGTTGGCATTGTGTCGTAAATGATTATTAATGCATTGATATTGTTTCGTTTATACATGTGAATTATGTGTTGATGATGTTGCTAATTGAGCGAGATGTGTTTTTCTAATGTCCCCCAAAAGAAAAATGTCGGTTATATGACGCTTGATGTCGTAACGGCGGGGCCGTTACACCTAGTTTAGTTTCCAGGTAATTCTAAATTTGTTTTCTAGCCTATTTGAGTGTGAATTGTTTTCATTTTACCTATTCTTCTTTGATTTCCACAATTTTCAACCATATCAAATCGTTGGGATATAGGTTTCAAAGGGATATTTGACCCATTTTTTACACTTCCTTGCTTGAATGTTTTACCTAGCTTATTGATTTAGACCTCAATTAACCTTGAGAACCTATTTAGACTGGTTTTCCTATAGTATAAGAGAGATAAGAACTGGGTTATCATTATTTTGAGTTTGTTGGTATAAAAATTAGTGATGTCATAATCCCCTTACCATGTACATTATCTCCAATTTTCAACCTTTTCAACCCACTAGGGAACTGATGAAGGATGGTACCTCACTTGGCGGTCTTAAGAGGGCCTGCACAAAATTATATTACCTCTCCTTCTCCTCCTTTCACCACTTTGGAAAAATGACCATCTAAGATGTGGGTAGTTGATAGGACAAATAAATTCAACAAGATTGTTGTGTTGGAATATTCAGTAATACTGAGGGGGTGGTGGTGGTTAATTAATATTACATAGATTTTAATCTCTTTTTCTTCTTGCCATCTTAACTAGTCATCACATCAGTAATTTCATAACACAAATACACAATACACATATATTTTCTGTGAAAAACCATACAAAATAAAACCACAAATAAGATTCTTATATCATTCAAGAGTTACATTATTTACATGCTTCAACCGATGAGGGACACCAATCCCTATAGTAAGCACCCACTTACAACTCTTCAAGCACCAACATGATAGGCACCAACCTATTGGGAATATGATAACACCAATCATCATTGTAAGTGTTGGAAGATTGGTTGTTGTCATTGATGTCAACCCTAGTCATGGGTTTTGGATCGCAAGATTGATAAATGTATTTGGACATGAAGGACAATGAACATCCATATACAACACCCATGAATGGATAGTATACATCATGTTGTTTCTGGTGGT
>JASDQU010248476.1:2922-13223 GCA_032191745.1 Picea mariana
TTGAATGCACTATGAAGAGCATCTGCATAAGATTTTGAGTTAACATGGCTTTCCTTTTGAGAATAACCTATTCCATTTTTATTTTCAGAATCCCTTTGATCTGTAATAATCTTATCTAATATTTTAGAGCTACTTTCAGATTTTGTTTGAATGATTTTTGCACCCAGTTCCTTTTTCAGATGAACTATTTCTGCCTCCATTTTTTTACAAGTTATTTGTTTTTCCTTAAGAGACTTTTCTAGATTTTCTTTGATCTTATTTGCTTCTAAGATTCTTTTTTTTAGATTGATCATGATTTTTTCAATATCCTTTTCTTCTTGTTCATGCCTTTCTTTTGGTTCAACTACAAAACTTTTCAATTGTCTATATCTGGTTTTGTATTTTCTTAATTCATCTAGGGCACTGAGAAGTTCTTCCTCCATATTAACTTCTGCTTCTAACTCCTTCTCATGTTTAATTTTTTTTATATCATTGGATTCTTCAATACCTAAGAAAAGGACATCATCATCATCAGATTCATCGTTTTCACTAGATTCTGACGAGCTGTTGTTTTCTTCTTTTGAGTAGAAATTATTTTTCCCTTTGTAGAACTTTTTCTTGTAGTTGAATTTTTCTTTCTTCTGATATTGTCTAGTTTTATTTTCTTCATCTTCAGGGTCCTCCTTGGGATAGGGACACTTGAATGCAAAATGACCAACTTTGCCACAATTAAAACATTTGAAATGAAGCTTGCCTTTGTACTCCCCTGATCTGTTCTGAAGTTTTCTAATAAAGTTAGCTTCCTCCACATCAGATTCTTCATGATGAAAGGATTAAAGTTTTTGCTTCAGATTTATCTTTGTCTTAGATTCTTTGAAAGTTGTTTCGTGTTTTGTTGATTTATTATTTCTTGTTCTCATTTCATATGCTGTAAAAATCCGATGGAGCTAGTCAACTGTGAGTGAGCTTAGATCAGATCTATCTTCAATTGAGGAAATCTTTGCATCATACCTCATCGGTAATGACCATAGTATTTTTTGCACAACGGGTTTATCTATAACTTCTTCTCCTGTCGCTCTAATTGAGTTGACCACTTCATCTACCCCATGAAAGTATTTAGCAATATTTTCTTCTTCTTTCATTTTCAGATTTTCAAATTGAGTTCTATAGTTCTGTAGTTTGGCTTCTTTGACTTTGTCTTCTCCTTCATATACAACCTCCAATTTGTCCCAGATTTCTTTGGCCAATTTACAATGCATAACTTTCACACATATAGAGTCAGTTAACCCAGCTAGAATTCCATTAACTTCTCTTGAGTTATCATCGCATATTTTCTTTCCTCCAGAGTCTTTAGGTGGAGTAGTCGGTGCAATGTAACCATCCACAACAGATTTCCAGGTATCAAAACCAATTGTCAACAAGAATTTTTTCATTTTTATTTTCCACAGCACATATCCTTCTCCATTGAACAATAGTTCTTTTTTGTTATACATTCCTTCTTGTTGACCCATCTTCAAGATCTACCTTCAGGTTTGTTAGACTATTGCTAAAGGAACCAACTCTGATACCAATTGAAGGATCAGATTATGTTACTGAGAGGGGGGGTGTGAATTAGTAACAAGAAAATTATATCAATTTTTACTTATTAATGTAAAACATAATCTTAACACAGTATTTTATCGTGGAACCCAAATGGGAAAAACCACAAACTCTTTTCTATTAACTGAAATTTGTTTTACATGTTACATAGGAGGAAGATGTACTTACTCTTTGATCAGCACCAACTGATCAGAATGCACCCACACCCTGGTTTACCAGCACCAACTAGTAGGAGGATACGACCCCCTATTTAGTCAGCTACAACTAACAATGAAGCACCAACTCCCTCTACAGGCACCAACCTACCCTTGCACCACCCAACCACCCTTAATGCATAGGTATTAGCTTTTCTTCCCGGAATCTACTTCAGCTTTTGATCTTTTTTTCTGGACTACAAAGACACTTTCTTATCACCACTTTTTCTCATTTATATACTCTTCAAAAAGGTGTGAAATTCAAAACACCGTGTCCCTTTATTTGAACCATTGTACCTTTTCATTTAAAATGATAATTAAACTTTAATTAATATTATTTTTCATTTTTATTCATTATTCATGTTTTTCATGATTTATTCTCTTTTAATCGTGACTATGTATCAGTTCATTATACTGTGAAGGTTTTTCATAAGTTGATCATAGTAATGGATCAATTTAATCCTTTATACTCGATATCAAATCTCTTTTACTTCATAGAGATCAGATTATGTGGAGGCGCTTCCTTCAAGCCATTTCACATGACCGTGCATAACAGAACCACGAACTTACCGAATATAGCGATGTATAATAGTTTCTTTTTAAAACTTCTTATGTCATATGACCGATGGCATAGAACCACATGCTTGGAAATTTCGGCAACGCATTACAATCTGCAATGTCAAACCTCTTTACCATATGACCAATGGCAATGACCTCACGTTTAGGCTAGACGAGCTACTGAGCGTTTATCATTCCAACGGTCACAATTCAATTTCCTAATGAGATGGACAATTGATGGGATTTTAACACTTTTCCCTTCGATTCATCGTGACTTCCAATATTACAAAACTCACGATCATGATATCGTCGGTCAGTTTAGACGACTCATATTACCCACTAAAATGGACAGTTCACGGGGTTTCGGCTTTTCATCCTTCGGGACTTCGAGACACTTCTCCTTACAAAACTCTCGGTTGCGATATCGCTGATATGATCAGTCGGTTCACGTCTCTTCCATGGAAGAGATCAAGGGTCCACCTTAAACCTTAATCCTATCCCTTTTTTTCTTAATCGAAGGACTCTCTTAATTAGGCGTTGAGATGTGTGGCTGCCAGGATTTCCTCGTTTTTGCCTTCGAATCTTCATGACATCCAATAGTCCCTTTCGATATTTTCAGCGTTCGAGACTTCGTGATGTTGGATTTTTTTCTTACAATGAAAAACTCTCGAAGTGGTAACTCTCGATACTATGGATCATCTGACGTGACTCCCTTTTGGAGTTTCGACATTCGAGACTTCTGGACTATAGAGTATTTTCTTAGTGGTGAAATATCCCAAAGTAGGACTCCCAAAGTAACGTAAATGCTTATGTCACTTAATGATGTGTCACCAGCCTATTGTCTACCACATGTCATACATATTCATGATTTTCACGTGCCTAAAATGATGTATCAACTTAACACTTGTCAGTGTCTTATTCTTCCATGTGTCCTTAGCTAACGTGGTCTATCAACGTTTCTCGATGACGTTGTCTGTTGTGTCGTTTTGCCTTGGCTCAAATCCAACAACCCTCCAACACTTTCAAGATCCAACATCCCACAATTCTATTGATATTTCACATTTCGCTATTTGGAAGGTTAGCACTTATAGTCTTTGACTTTCCAGACAGTGAAGTGTTGAACCAACACCATGTTTCCTATGGCTCAATGACCAGGATTCACTCTCGATCCAATGGTTTGGATTGAATTGCAAATTCATGTTTTGGTATTTCAAGAAGCATGCTCCATTCTCTCAACTCGCAATATCCAAATTCTCAAAATTTGGTATGCCATTCTCGTCAGATCAACAACCCATGTCACTCCTCCTTTTTAGCTTTGGATCTAATGGTCCACATCACTCCTCCTCCTGAGCTTTGCAGTTTGAATGAGTTTAGCGCTTATCCTCCTTGCATCTATGCTGGATCCAATGACCCATGGCTATTAGTTCTTGTCCTCTCTAGCGCTCTCTATCGTCCATTGATTATCAATGGCTCCTTTCTCTGAGCTTTGATCTTCATACTATTCACTTCTCATGTTCTCTTTTCCTCCTGAGCTTGCGCTATCAATCTCTGCACACTGTTTGACATCATCTTCTGACTGATATACATGTTGACAGTTTTGATCTTTAGACTACTTGTTCGCTCTTCCTCCTAAGATTACGTTATTGATCTCTGCATTTGCTATCTTCTTGTTGACTGATATACTGTTGAAATCAATGACAATGTCATCTGTCATTTAGCAACAAATCATTAATTCAACTATTGACATCAATGACAATCTGTCCAATAATATCCCCCTTTGTCATTGAGGGAAACACACTATATTCATATACAAAACTCCCCCTATGATGATTCTTTCCTCTTATGAAGTTTTTATGAATCTTCTCTCCCCCTTTGACATCAATGGCAAAGAATTTCTTCTCCTATGATCTGTCTGTATAGTTTCTTCTTTGACCAACGATAAAGCCTCCTACAATCAATCTTTTTTATTTTATTTTTTTATTGTCATAACTGAATAACACCTTTTGTTGTTGATTGTTATCTTCCCCTGGATAGGTGCCAATTGATACATTATTTCCTTGAGATATTTAGGTAGGAATAAGGATTACTCCCAATTTTTGCCTGAGATATTCAAATACATATCTGCTTAAGGGTTTTGTAAAAATATCTGCCACCTGTTCTTGTGTCAGAACATATTCCAATTGAATGTTCTTGTTTTCAGCCCGATCTCTTAGATAGTGGTATTTTATGGGAATGTGTTTTGATTTTGAGTGTTGGACTGGGTTCTTAGAGAGACTTATTGCGCTTGTATTGTCACAGTGGATAATTGTGGGTTCTTCAAATACTATTTTGATGTCTTGTAGAGTTTGTTTCATCCATTCCACTTATGTGAAACATTCTACTTCTGCAATATACTTAGCTTCGATGCTAGAAAAAGATATTGAGGACTGTTTCTTGCTTATCCAAGCAACTAGTGATTCTCTCAAAAAATAATGCTCCTCCACTCGTACATTTTCTGTCATCTATACTTCCTGCCCAATCAACATTTGAATAGGCTTTTAATGTGAATGAGTTCTTTCTAGGATACCACACACCAAGATCTATGGCTCCTTTCAAATATCTAAAGAGTCTTTTTACATATTGAACATGACTCTCCTTTGGCTCTGCTTGGAATATAGCCACCATCCCAACAACTTGCTTGACATCAGGTCTGGAAGCTGTTACATAGAGAAAACTGCCAATCATTGATCTGTAGTATTTTGTATCTACAACTTTGGACTCATCATCCTTGCGTAGTTTGCATCCAAATGTCATAGGTGAACTAACATGTTTGAAATCCTCTAACTGGATTCTCTTAAGCATATCCTTAACATATTTAGACTGATGGATAAAAACTCCCCTTTTGGATTGTATTTTTTGTAATCCAAGGAAAAAATTTAGTTCGCCAAGCATAGACATTTTGAAATTATTGTTGCATCTTTTTAGAAAAGTCTTCACTCATTTTTAATTGATTGCTACCAAAAATGATATCATCAACATACACTTCCACAATGATCAAGTTATTACCATCAATTTTGCAATAAAGATTGTTGTCTGTTGATCCCCTTTTGAGGCCTTGTTTTTGTAAATAAGAGTCTAGCCTTGCATACCATGCTCTGGGTGCTTGTTTTAATCCATAGAGTGCCTTCTTTAATTTGCAAAAATAGTCTCTTTTATTGGTTATTTGAAACCCATTTGGTTGCTCAATATAGACTTCCTCTTCTAAATTTCCATTGAGAAATGCTGATTTGACATCTATTTGGTACACTTTAAATTTTCTATAGCTGGAGAAAGCTAAGAACATCCTAATTGCCTCTAATATGGCTATAGGTGCAAATGTTTCTTCATAGTCTACTCCTTTAACCTGAGCATAACCTTTGCATACTAATCTGGCTTTTTTCCTCATTACTTGCCCATCTTCATTCATTTTATTTTTATATACCCATTTAGTTCCAATGACATTTTTATCTTTTGGTCTAGGAACTAGTTCCCAAGTTTGATTTCTTTCAATTTGATCCAATTCTTCATTCATAGATTTAACCCAGTTCTCGTCTTTACATGCCTCTTTCATTAAGCTTGGCTCAATATGTGACAACAATGCTAATCCTGTTTGATATAGCAGTTGTCTTCTTGTTTGCACTCCATCATTCATATATCCAATAATTAGTTCTTCAGGATGATTTTTATGAATAATTCTTGAGGTTGTCTTTGTATATCTTCTTGGAAATTCTTCTCTTATCTCTCCATCTTCACTATATTCTTCATTTTCACTAGTATCCATATCTTCTTCTTCCCTCTCTTTTTCATTCTCTTCTACTTCTTTTAGTTGTGTGCCGAATGTCTCATCATCATATTCATCTTTATTTGTAGATATGGTCTCTTGATTTTTGATCCTTATCATTTTTAGATCATCTACCTTGACATCTTCACTTTCAACAATCTTATGTGATCTAAGATTGTAGCATTTGTATGCATTTTTTTTTAAGCATATCCAAGAAAAATACCTTCATCAGATCTGGCATCAAATTTTCCAAGAATCTCATCTAGTCTTTTGATGTAGCATTTACTTCCAAAGACTTTGAAGTATTTCACTGATGGAGCTCTTCCAAACCATAGTTCATAATGAGTTTTATCACTATTAACCCTGAGCTGACCTTTGTTCAATATGTATACAGTTGTTCTTACAACTTCCCTCCAATATCGATTTGACAATTTTGCTTCATTAAGCGTAGTCCTTGCAGCCTCCTAAACTGTTCCGTTCTTTCTTTTAGCAATCCCGTTTTGTTGAGGTGTTCTGGCAGCAGAGAATTGTCTTTTTATTCCATGAGTTTCATAGAAGACATTGACCTCTTTTAAGGTGAATTCACCACCATTTTATGATATAAGACATTTGACTTTTTTCTCCCTTTCATTTTCAACAAGGGTTTTAAAGGCTTTGAATTTGTTGAGTGCTTCTGATTTTTCCTTCAGAAAACATATCCAACTCATTCTAGTAAAGTCATCAATGAACAACATAAAGTAAGACTCTCCTTGTATACTCTTGGCTCTCGTAGGTCCACACAGGTAAGTGTGAACAAGCTCTAAAGGTTTAGAGGTTGTGTATTCTTTTGTTTTGAAGCTTACCCTAGTTTGCTTCCCTAGTTGACAATGTCTACACATAGCCTTTGAGGGTTTTATGATTTTTGGGAAGTTTCTTACTGCACCAAGGTTGCTGACTTTCACAAGATTGTCAAAGTTAATATGCCCCAAACTCCTATGCCATAGCCAACTTTCATCTATTGAATTTATATGACACTCCTCATTTAATTTTGCATCTAGTATATATACATTTTCAGGAGTTCTAGGAGCAGTACCAACTAATTTTCCTATGTCTTCTCTCCTAATTTCACATTTTTGGGAATCAAAGATACATAAGTTTCCTTGATCACAAGTTTGACTGACACTTAATAAAATAGGCTTCAATTTATCGATAAGTAATACATTTCTAGCTTTGTCTTTTCCCAGGCTCACAGTGCCTTTCCCAAGTATGTTACTTGAAGCATTATCACCAAATGTAACTTTACCTTTTTGTTTCTTTAAGTCTAAAAACTTGTCCTTGTTACCTTTCATATGTTTCGAGCATCCACTGTCAACATACCAGAGATCCTTTTCATCTTGAGTTGTTAGGGCAATAAGGCATTCCCTTTTTGATGTTTTTACTCTTCAAAGTTTCTTATGCTCTCTAATTATTTTAGGTTGTTCTGAGACTTCCATTAGTCTACAATTAATGGCATTATGTCCATGGTTATGAAATCTGAAGCATTGTATGCCCCCTTCTTGTAGAGGTTCAAAAGAGTTATAGTTTCTGCTCTTAAATTGATTTGCTGATTGTTTATCCTTAAGGATATAATTCTTAACCTTCAGATTTTTCTTTTTATATGCTCTACAATTTATAGCTTTGTGTCCAAAATTAGAGCAAGCATAGAAATAACCAAGAAAAATGCGAGGATACCTATTTTGGTAAAACTTATTTGGAATTGTTTTGCCTTGTTTCTTGATGAGTGGAGGTAATTTTCTGGAGCTCTTGTTATTACTTATATTCTCTTCATTTTTCTTTTTGAATGCACTGCGAAGAGCATCTGCATAAGATTTTGAGTTAACATGGCTTTCCTTTTGAGAATAACCTATTCCATTTTTATTTTCAAAATCCCTTTGAGCTGTAATAATATTATCTAATATTTTAGAGCTATTTTGAGATTTTGTTTGAATGCTTTTTGCATCCAGTTCCTTTTTCAGATGAACTATTGCTGCCTCCATTTTTTCACAAGTTATTTGTTTTTCCTTAAGAGACTTTTCCAGATTTTCTTTGATCTTATTTGCTTCTAAGATTTGTTTTTTCAGATTGATCATGATTTTTTCAATCTCTTTTTCTTCTTGTTCGTGCCTTTCTTTTTGTTCAACTACAAAACTTTTCAATTGTCTATATCTGGTTTTGTATTTTCTTAATTCATCCAGGGCACTGAGAAGTTCTTCCTCCATATTAAATTCTGCTTCTAACTCCTTCTCATGTTTATTTTTTTTTATATCATTAGATTCTTCAATACCTAAGAAAAGGACTTCATCATCATCAGATTCATCGTTGTCACTAGATTCTGACGAGCTATTGTTTTCTTCTTTTTAGTAGAAATTATTTTTCCCTTTGTAGAACTTTTTCTTGTAGTTGAATTTTTCTTTCTTCTGATATTGTCTGGTTTTATTTTCTTCACCTTCAGGGTCCTCCTTGGGATAGGGACACTTGGATGCAAAATGACCAACTTTTCCAAAATTATAACATTTGAAAGGAAGCTTTCCTTTGTACTTCCCTGATCCTTTCTAAAGTTTTCTAATAAAGTTAGCTTCCTCCACATCAGATTCTTCATGATGACAAGCTTGAAGTTTTTGCTTCAGATTTATCTTTGTCTTAGATGCTTTGAAAGTTGTTTCATCTTTTGCTGATTTATTATTTTCAGTTCTCATTTCATATGCTGTAAGAATCCCATGGATCTGGTGATCTGTGAGTGAGCTTAGATCGGATCTATCTTCAATTGAGTAAATATTTGCACCATACCTCATCAATAATGAACTTAGTATTTTTTGCACAATGGGTTTATCTGTAACTTCTTCTCCTGCCGCTCTAATTGAGTTGACCACTTCATCTACCCCATGAAAGTATTTAGCAATATTTTCTTTTTCTTTCATTTTCAGATTTTCAAATTGAGTTCTATAGGTCTGTAGTTTGGCTCCTTTGACTTTGTCATCTCCTTCATATACAACCTCCAATTTGTCCTAGATTTATTTGGCCGATTTGCAATGCATAACTTTCACACATATAGAGTCAGTCAGCCCAGCTAGAATTCCAATAACTGCTCTCGAGCTATCATCGCATATTTTCTTTCCTTCAGATTCTTTAGGTGGAGTAGTCAGTTCAATGTAACCGTCTACAATAGATTTCCAAATATCAAAACCAATCGCCAACAAAAAAAATTTCATTCTTATTTTCCATAGAGCATAGCCTTCTCCATTGAACAATGGTGCTTTGTTGTTAGACATTCCTTCTTGTTGACCCATCTTCAAGATCTACCTTCAAGTTTGTTAGAATGTTGCTGAAGGAACTGGCTCTGATACCAATTGAAGGATCAGATTCTGTACTGAGAGGGGGGGGGGGTAAATCAGCAACAGGACAATTATATCAATTTTTACTTATTAATGCAAAACATAATCTTAACACAGTATTTTATTGTGGAGCCCAAATGGGAAAAACCACAAACTCTTTTCTATTAACTGCAATTTGTTTTACATGTTACATATGAGGAAGATGTACTTCCTCTTTGATCAACACCAACTGATCAAGATGCACCCACACCCTGGTTTACCAGGACCAACTGGTAGGAGGGTACAACCCCCTGTTTAGTCAGCTACAACTGAAAAGGAGCACCAACTCCCTCTGCAGGCACCAACCTGCCCTTACACCACCTTACCACCCTTAATGCATAGGTATTAGCTTTTCTTCTTGGAATCTTCTTCAGCTTTTGATCTTCTTTTCTGGACTGCAGAGACACTTTCGTATCACCACTTTTTCTCATTTATATACTCTTCAAACGGGTGTGAAATTTAAAACATCATGTCCCTTTATTTGAACCATTGTACCTTTTCATTTAAAATGATAATTAAACTTTAATTAATATTATTTTTCATTTTTATTCATTATTCATTTTTTTCATGATTTATTCTCTTTTAATCATGATTGTGTATCGGTTCATTATACCGTGAAGGTTTTTCATAAATTGATCAGAGTAATGGATCAATTTAATCCTTTATACTCGATATCAAATCTCTTTTACTTCACAGAGATTAGATTCCATGGATGTGCTTCCTTCAAGCCATCTCACATGACCATGCGTTACATAACCACAGACTTACCGAATATAGGGATTT
>JASDQU010248480.1:0-16508 GCA_032191745.1 Picea mariana
GGCCAAAGCCTATAACTTTGGAGGCCCAGCTGCCACTACCATGAACTAATGTATGGTCACGTTTCCTCTTTCCCCTCCGTTCAAGGATCTCATCATTTCCATGTTTTCTAATGCTCTGATTTGTCTCCGCCAAAGTATGATCTTGTCCGTCTGCATTCTGAATATCAAAAAACTCTTCACTCTCGGATGATTCCTGCTTACTTTTATCGCTAATACAGCAGGGAAAATTATATAGGTATTTTGACAGCTAATTCTTGGGATAATTTATTCAGCAAAGAGTTTGTTGAGAAGCTGGGAGCGATTATTGTAAAACTTCACAAGAAAAGGGCCGAATACAAAAACAGATGAAAAAACAATCTATAAGCTATTTTTAGCCTCTATAAGTTAAAAATACTTTCTTTCTTTCTTTCTAGTGGGACACTATAAACCAGTCACACATCCCTTTTAGTTTGCATTATCAATTTGAGATCAAAAGTAGAGAAAATATAGTTAAGCCTCCAAAATGTCTAAAAGCTCCAGATACTCCAATTTGTTTCGGGTATTCCAATTGCTAGTTGTACACTTCGAGTTCAGTACCACACATCACTTCTACACCTTCAGTTCAGTTCCACAGCGTACTAATCCTTGCTTCGTGACCCGATATTAGCTGGCAGATCTTAGATACAAATTCGAAAGGCTTATCCAACTTCAAATTCCTCTCTATATGTGTGGATCACGAGGAGTTTTGGAGGAGGAGAACAGAAGGTAGAGCCAGGCAGAGGTGGTCAGATTTTAGGGAGAACCCCACGTTGCAGCAGCCTTTTTGCCTTCCTACTTTTTTCTTCTCTGAAATGTCTATCTGAGGCCTTCAAGATTTTGAACATTGAAGCAGCTGGAACTTGGAATTATGGAGACATTGAGGCTGTTTTGCTGGTTAGGGCTTTTGGCATTGATTTATTATTCCCATTCTGTGATTGCTGATGATGGTGAATTGAGGAAATCAGAATATGTTTCAGTGGTGGGAGATCCAGGAATGAAGAGCGAGCGAGTGAGGGTGGCACTTGAAAGCTGGAACTTCTGCAATGAAGTCGGTCAAGAAGCGCCTGGAATGGGCAGCCCTCGATATGCAGATTGCTCCGACTATGAATGTCCAGGTTTTGTACCACCTCTGGTTGCTTCTTAATATATATTATTTATTGCACTATGTTTTTGAGTTGGAAATATCATGGACTCCAGAGATCCATAGGCGTTAGATCCAATAAATTGTTTTTGAAGCTGACAGCAATGTACACTGTTATTATCTCCCAGTCGCTACATTACCTTTGGATCGATGGTTTCTAATTACATTTCCATGTCTGTTATTATGGATCGGATCGATTCTTTCTAATTAGGTTTTGATGGCTGTTAATATCAGACCAAATTATGTTATCATAACTTTTCGTAAAATTCTTATTAAATCATTAAATTATACGAGATTTAAGATTTGTGAACGTAAATTATGTTAACAAATAATTATTATCAATTAATAATATGGTTGTGGTGAAGATGAATCCTGATACGGATTAGAAACGTGAAGATGAATCTTGATATGTATCAGAAACGTTGATAATTTATTAGCAAAACTGTGATTTTTTCTAACATTATTGAAAACAATCTTCACCACAAAAATCGTCCTACAATTCATTAGCAAAACTGTAATTTTTTCGAACATGCTAAGCAGATTGCAAAGGTAAGATAAATCTATCTTCGAAAAGACAAGCATTCCTAGATAACCAGACCCCCAAAAGTACAATGACAGGCAATGCTTTCAACTCCTTAAAAGCTTGATTCCTCAACCACCCAAATATGGGCAATACGCGTGGTGTGACAGTCTGGCTATCAGCAGTCGTATACGTCACTCAAACACRGACATCCATCCAGTGCAGTCGCTAGCGGGCTACTACACTACCTACACTGGCTACTCTAKCGGGGTAGCTACGACTCAAGTAACAATCACCGGTCTATCCGACTACCCTTCACCACAAAAATACATAAAATTTATTAATCAGAAACATCGACAATTCATTAACAAAACTGTGTTTTTTTCGAACATTACTGAAAACAATCTTCACCACAAAAATCGTCTACAATTCATTAACAAAACTGTGATTTTTTCAAACATGGCTGAAAACAATCCTCACCACAGAAATACATAAAATTTATTGAATACCAAAATATGAAATATAAAATTCAATAGTAAGCCTTTTGCCATTTCTGTCATCTTCTCTACGTTTACGAAAATTCAGTTGCAAGTAACTGTTGCAGAATATTGCCCTCTTAACCCAAAAAAGGCCACTTCGTCTACTTATTAACTCGGTGCAGCATATCACCCTCTTAACCCAAAAATAAATTAACATTTATCTCATGAGCTGAGAGGATTGAAAGATATATTAATGGTATTTACCTTCTGCGCTGACAGAGGTATGGCATTCTTCGAAGGAAAAGAATAATCGAAGAGATGGGATTTGCCATCAGGAAAATATAGCACGTTTTAAGTTGTTTTTTCATTTTTTTTTTATTCTGTCATTGATTCAGCAAAATGTACATTTGCAAACAATTTCTACTCCTCCATCCTCCCAGTTTGAAATTAAGAAAATTAGAAATCATACATAACCTATTTTAATTTAATATTATGTTTCCTCCCAGGTGATTTCATAAGTTTTGCTGCCCTTACTGAATGGTAGTCCTCACAAATCTTATTTACTTAATAATGGGCTGAAATGTAGATTTATTTACTATATCCTTGTCTGCAAGCAAGCTACTGATGTATATTTCATCATGTACAGAATCAAAAAGGTGTAGAGTAAATCATAGAGTCAAAAGACGCGACAATGTATTACATGCAGGCCAACGATTCCCTAATACATCCTTCAAATCTTACGGTAATCCAGACCTATATGCAGTGGAAAAGGAGTTGTACCTTGGTTCCTTGTGTGAAGTTAGTAATGCATCACAACCATGGCAGTTTTGGATGATCATGTTAAAGAATGGGAACTTTGATACAGAATCAGGTTTATGTCCTGCAAATGGTAAAAGGATAGGTCCTTTTAAAGAGCCTGGAAGATTCCCCTGTTTCGGTAAAGGCTGCATGAACCAGCCTCTTGTATACCATGATCCATCAATGATTCAATCAGGACGCCACCTAAAAGGAAGATTCTATGGATCTTACGATTTGGATGCTGATTTAAAATCAGGAATACAAAACATCTCTTATTATTCGGTGGTATGGGAGAAGAATCCTAAAACAGGGAGTTGGGTATTTCACCATACATTGAAAACTTCAAAGAAGTATCCATGGTTGATGTTGTATCTGCGTGCTGATGCTACACAAGGCTACTCTGGAGGATACCATTATGAAACTCGGGGGATGATGAAAAAGCTTCCAGAGTCACCAAATTTTAAGGTTCGTTTGACTCTCAATATAACAAAAGGAGGTGGTCCAAAGAGTCAGTTCTATCTCACTGATATTGGGAGTTGCTGGAAAAATGATGGAAGGCCATGTGATGGGGATGTAGAGACTGATGTTACTAGATACAGTGAGATGATCATTAACCCAAATATTACCAACTGGTGCAAACCAGGGAACCTTTCTCATTGTCCCCCTTATCACATCACTGCCAAAGGTGCCAAGATCTATAGAAATGATACAAAGAACTTTCCATATGCTGCATACCACTTATACTGCTCCCCAGGCAATGCAAAGCATCTGGAGAAGCCTTTTGACATTTGTGATCCATACAGTAATCCACAGGCACAGGAATTAATGCAGTTATTGCCACATCCAGAATGGGCAGTCCATGGTTATCCCTCCAAGAGTGGAGAAGGATGGATTGATGATCCTAGAACCTGGGAACTAGATCTTGGAGGCCTCTCCAGCCGATTATACTTCTATCAAGTAATTTTTTGTTTTATTGTATTAGCAGGTTTCATGTTAAGTGTCAGTCACTGTTATTGCTTACCTCCACTCAATGATAAATCTACTTTTATTGGCCATTTAAATGTTGGCTTCTATTTCTTTCTTTAAGCAGATCCAAGTTAAATACCCTATAATTGATTCATAAATGCCTTGATGGGTGTGATGTTGCAGGATCCTGGGACGAAACCTGCAAGGAGAATATGGCCTTCGATCGATCTTGGCACTGAAGTATACGTGAGTGACAAGGATGAAACCGCAGAATGGACTGTTAGTGATTTTGATGTTGTTATTCCGGTGGCAAATAAAGACTAAGAGTCAGTTAACGTCGTGAAGATGAAGTATTCTCCAGTAATAAATCCAACAAACATCTACTGTAAATCAAACTATTTCATTCAATCAATACAGTAACATTCTCTATGTTGCCAATTGGTTGAAGCCATTTTTGTCCTTAAGGTTTTCGTACCGTCACTCATTGTCAACGAATACTGACCATGTTATACTGAATTTTGTGGGCCATTACAGCACCAATCGACCTTCTCCAATTGTTATCTGTTTGCTGGAGTTTTTTTATTATAGTTTATTCAAATCAGTTTGAAATGGCCCCCTTTACACAAGCAGCATCGTTTCAGTGGCTATTTAGCTCTCAATTATGATTTAAATAATGAACATAATATCATCACTGTGTGGACAAACTCAAGCGAAAGAAAATGGTGAGTAAAAATATAATTTTATATTCCATACTTAAATTAGGTTCCAAGTCATCCATGCCATTTATAGTGAATGTTTCTGAAGTTTGGCTGATTTTGTTATTAATTAATGAATTTAATTTGCTCTTAATTTGTTTTTAATTAAATAATTTATTTTTATTATGTTAAGAGATATTATCATATTTTGTAAGATATGTAATTTTTTCTTAAGATATAATATTTTAAAAAATAAGTAATACAAAAATATATATCAATTTTATATGTAGATATATAATAACGAAAAGTAAAAAAAAATTCCATCCCCGAAAAAATATATATATATATATATATAATGCAATGTAAAAACCAATGAATAAGATTTCGATTGATAAGATCGGAGCAATGGATCCTAGGGTTTTTGTTACTCTTACGGAAACCCTAGGTCACATGTTACTCTTACGAAAACCAACTGGTTTGCACCAGTTGGTGGGCTCCCTGAGGCTGTATGTACCGAAGATCTTTAACTCCGCCACGCGGACTCTCTTACAAGCGTACCTGCCTACTTGGATCCTGGTGCAAACGTGACCGACACGTAGCCGGAAGGTGATCGACAACATCTGTAAAAACTCGCAGAATGAAGGACCTGAGCAAAGCACTGGTGTCACCTATGATGATTGGGAAAATCTGCCGGTCAGAGGCGACAAGGACATCGAGTAATGGAACTGTACTGAAACTGCAACAAACCCTCCAGCTATTCCCTTGGGACAAGGCACGAGGCGAGAGCCGCGAGACCGACCCGTCGTTAAATTTTACAGGTATTTGCCCTTTTTTATCCGTCAGATATTGGTAATTATAAATTCTTTACTTAACTAATTACATTCACTTAATTTTTAAAATCGTAATATTAACCATCATACTTAAAATCTATTAGCATATACAATAATAATAATAATTTATTTTTAAGGTCACCGCACCCAATTGGTGTATGAGACTCTCTTGTTTATGGGACAAGGGACCCCTTCCCTGCAATGGTTTATGGGACAAGAGACCTCTTCCTCGCAACTATTTGATTGCTCAAGTCTAATACCCTATGATTTGAACATGTGACCTTATTTATGATATTTATGACTCCAGACTCCACTTTATGAGATAAGTAATTGTTCTTTCTCATTCTCGAGAATTAGAAAGTTAGCATGTGGTTGCAATTGCGCTCACTAATGCGAGTCACATGGTACGCACTCACAGTCATGACTCTGAGAAGGTTTGGAAATGGATATGAGAATAATGGGGGGCATAGCTCCCTGCACAACACCTCCTTATTTGTTGAGCCTCAATATATCTCCCAATAACCTTTGGGAATCAAAGCCATTCCCCTCCCAAGCTCATGGAAGTGGACAATGACCCCTCATCGACCTTCACTGGGTGGGAAGTCAAGTACAATCTTCGGCCTCATAAAGGTGATTGGATTTAACCCCCGCAAAGGCAGAGGGCAAAAATCTCTTCTTCATCATGCCTAGGAAAAGGAAACAATCGACTTAGTAGTTGGAAAACAAAGATCCATTGTCGAGGTGCTTAGAGTAGCAAATGCACGTGTTAAGGGTTCCATGTGATTCTTCTATCTTTGAACTACAGAGGGTTAGCTAGCTCCTCAAAGAAGCTAGCTATAAAAAGGTTGGTAGATACTTTGAAACCAGATATATTGTTCTTCCAAGAGATCATGAGCGATGGACAAAGAACTATGGGGGATTTAGAGAAGTTGGTAGGAGAGTGGGATTTTTTCTACATTGATGCTAAGGGTAGGTCAGGTGGGTTGATATCGAGCTGGCACTCTCGCTATTTAAAATGCTATAACACCTGGGATTTTGACTCAAGTACCGGACTAGATCCGTACTTGCGTGAATTGGGTATGGAATTCACATTTCTGAACATCTATGGACTATATTCCAACAAAGAAGTGTTATGGGGAAATTTTCTAGCCAAAGGATTAAAAAAAAATCAGAGACTTATCATAGGGGGGTGACCTGAATTTCTATCTAGCTCTCTCTGAGATATAGGAACCATCAACCCAACTAGATTGTCTATCAGACTTCCTTTTGTAGAAACTGGAAGATAGGGGCCTCATGGATGTTGAACCTTGTAAGCTCAAGCCAACACGGTCCAATTTGATGACTCTTTGAGAGATTCACCAACTTTGCAATTTGAAGAGAATCTTAAAAAGGTAAAAAAAAGTGGTCCCAGGATGGGCACATGACAAGAAATGTCAAGAGGATGACTAATTGAAATGTATTGAAGCTAAACTTGCAAAATGGTTAGATAGGGAAGGATTTGGGTTTCTAACAGTTGATTCTAATGTTGAGCTAGCACGGTTGGAACATAAGCGAAGGAAGATCCTAGAGGACTGCAAAGAAAAATGGAGACTAAAGAGTAAGGCTCTCTGCCTATCTACGNAAAAAAAGTGGTCCCGGGATGGGCACATGACAAGAAATGTCAGGAGGATGACTAATTGAAATGTATTGAAGCTAAACTTGCAAAATGGTTAGATATGGAAGGATTTGGGTTTCTAACAGTTGATTCTAATGTTGAGCTAGCACGGTTGGAACATAAGCGAAGGAAGATCCTAGAGGACTGCAAAGAAAAATGGAGACTAAAGAGTAAGGCTCTCTGCCTATCTACGGGGGACAAAAATTCCAAGTTCTTTCATCAGTATGCAAATCACCGTAGGAATATCAATACAATCTCTTAAATTACAAACTTTGAAGGTGAGGAATTTAATACCTTCAAGTATATAGCAAAAACTAGGTTTACACACTTTGGTATACTTTTCAAGGACAATGAAAGGGCATCATTGGTAGAAGCAGTCAGAATTGCCTAGTTTTTTTTGAGCTTTGTAAACGAAGATGACAACCATTCTCTAATGGTTGAGGTAACTAAGGATGAATTGGAGGCGGTCCTCCATAGATTCCAAAAATACAAGAGCCTTGGGCTCGATGGTTGGAACATTGAATTCTTCCTAGGCTTCTTTGAATTGTTGTAAAAGGATCCGCTTCATGTGATTGAAGACTTGAGGGTGAATGGTTAGATGTTAGTGGCCTTCAACTCCAATTTTATCACTTTAATTCTGAAATATGATAACCCGACTTCCTTTGAGAAGTTTAGACCCATTTCCTTATTAAATACAATTTACAAGATTGTGGCAAAAGTTATCACTAGGAGGGTTAATAATCTGTTATCAAAATCTATTTCATAGGAACAATTTGGATTCCTGGAAGGCCGACAGATACACAAGGCCATAGGAGTAGCACGGGAGGGTCTACACACCATAAGGACAAAAAAGTTGAAGGCAGTATTTGCCAAAATAGTCCTCTCTAAGGCCTTTGACCAGGTCAGCTGACTTTATTTGCAAATAATCTTGATTCACTTCGTATTTTGTGTCCCCTTTATCAATTGGGTTATGAGCTACACCACCAAAGTATCCTTCTCAGTTCTGATCAATGGTGCAACGTTTGATTTTTTTGTCCTACTCAAGGACTCATGCAGGGATGCCCACTCTCCCCTCACCTACTTCTAATTGTGGAAGAAAAACTCAACCACTCCATCCTGGAGGAAAAATGAATATGAGGTTTCAAAGGAGTGCACATTGGAGGCAATCTTTGTCTCACACATTTAATTTTCATGGATGACATGATTATTTTTTGTGATGGGGCTAAGAGGAATCTAGAGAAGCCATAATCAATCCTAGACTTATTCTACAAGGTGATGGGAATCTTGGTAAATGAAGGAAAGTCAACCATTTCAGGTGAAGGTTTGGATGAGGCGGATGTGGCTTTTATTAAATAACCTCTTTTCTTTCAAATGGATGTCACTAGATGAGGGCTTGAAATATCTAGGTTTCAATATAAATTCAAACTCTTATGTGAACAAGGACTAGGACTGGTTGATCACAAAATGTGAAAGGAGAATCTCAAATTGGAGCTTATGTCGGCTCTCAAAAGGCAGAAGATTGGTCCTTGTCAAATCGATGTTGGAGCCCATCCCAGTCTACTAGATGCAACTTTCATGGATACCAAGAGGGACTCTTGAGAGGATTTGAAGGATCAATTCCTAGTTCCTTTGGTCTAACACCCTAGACAAGAAAGGAATGGCCTAGATTAAATGGAGCATGCTAGCACTCATAAAGCACCTAGAAGTTTGGGGTATTAAAAATATTGTCTCTTTCTATTGAGCACTCGCTGCAAAAATAATTTGGATAATGATTACATGTACAGGACTTTGGGTGTGAGTGATACATAAAAAATACTTAGATCTTGAAACCATTGTAGATTGGATGCACAGACCAAACAAGAAAATTTCAAAATGGAATAGTGATTTGGAAGGCAATAGTCTTATCCTTTCCATTGATTGGCAAAGGCTTGGCTTGGAAGGTAGCGAACAAACTCCAGGTCTACTCGAGGGAAGATCCTTGGGTGGGGAATGGTATGAAACATATTCTTCCTCGGAATATGGTACAACACCTCAAGCTCAAAGGAGTATTTAACCTTTCACAAGTTGTTGACCATACAACCACCTCTTTTGGGGGACAAGGATGGGTCACCTCAGAATTTATTCATGTCGATGGACTTCGTATGTTGGAAAATTGAAATCTAGTGGTGTTCGTTTGATCGATGTTGAAGACAGTCTAGTATGGATACATGCCCCCCTTGATCTATACATGCCAAAATGGGGATACAATTGTCTAATCTCTAAATATTTTTGAGAAGAATAAAAGTGGTGGTGGTCGGTTGTCTGGGAATTCCAATGTCCCTCAAAAGAAAAAACAATTATGTGGATTTTACTAAGGAACAAATCTTTGACTCGGGACATTCTTCAGAGGAGAAGTAGGTTCGGACTAGGAAATTGCAGTCTATGCAAGTGTGAGGAGGAGTCCAACACAAATTTGGCGAAAAAGTGTAGTTACACCAAGAAATTATGGAATGAGATTGGTGGGCTAACAAGGTTGTAGAATGTTTGGCATGGCACCTCTGTGGAGGACTTCCTCAAAATTTGGTGCTCAAACCCATCACTAAAAGATTACAAATATCTCCCTCTAATAGTATGTTAGGGAACCTGGCTTTCCAGAAATGCTAAACTCTTTGAAGACAGGTTCACTAATCCCCTCTTGTGCACAATCAAGGGCCTTAACATCCTCTGGAAATTCCCATAAGAAAAGGAGGTAGTCGTGGCATGACTAGTTGCGGTGGAGGAGATAAACAAAGAAAAACCATAAGCATACTTTGACGGGGAAACACAGGGTGAGCCACATCATTATGGAGCTAGAGGTATACTCTATCTTTCATATTCTCATTCCCTCAAATTCATAGCAGGTCTAGGCATTGGCTCCAACAATTTGGTGGAGCTAAGTGCTCTCAGGCTTCTATTACTACTAGCTTTAGAAAATGGCGTAACGCGCCTTCATGTCTTTTGGAGACTCGATGTTGGTAATCAAATGGATCAAATGGCACCATTGATGTACAACCTTAAATTTGATCCCTCTATTGGTGGAGATATGGATTCTAAACATTGAAATATCTGAAGTTTCCTTTACACACATGTTCAGAGAACAAAACATGATGGTTGATGCTTTATCAAAAGAGGGTATCCACATGGAAGTTGGAACTTGGTTTATTTGTAAGGAGATTGTAGGAATGGTATCAGAGTATTACCACCCTCCATTCCATGAACCTCCGCTACAGGTTGTTAGTTTTGCTACAGCATAATAGTCTAAGCAAGGGACTGCAACATATGGTTTAGTTACTTTGTAGGAGTTTATATTTCTTATTTAATGTTGTTTATAGTTTGTATGGGATTGTAACACCCAATGATACTTTTGGACTTCATTTAGTAGTTTTTCTTGTGTATTTAGCTTCCAACTGAATAATATGGTTTTTTTCCAAAGGACATTAGTGGATTTCTTTTCCACTAGATCTTGGTGACTCTTTGATGTCAGTCGAAATGCCCTTAAGGCATTTGAAAAATGTAACTTGGTTTTGAAAAAATAAAGTTACATTTTTTTTCCATGGAATATATATATATATATATATAAAGAACCATCATAGATCCATCTTAACTCACAATCTATCATGCATAGAGAGGAATCAATTCCCTCGAATTGAAAACTTTTTTTAGATTGAAAAAGCTCTTTTAGACCATTGGGATCACTTCTAACACTGATGGTCTCCATTAAATTCCCGTGCTCAGAGTAAGGAAAGAAGTATCGTACCTTTGATGAGTTCTTCCTTGGCAATGTTTGTAGTTGGAGGTTCATACCAACAACCAAATTTGCAAAGTGGTATACAGCTTCACCTGGTCTATAATCTTAAAATACATAACCACCTTTCTTCTATGTTCTTTCATCTTGTGTAAGAGATTCTCCTTTAATAACCATCGATGCAATAAGAAATTGAATTCCTTTGGAGTATGTTACTGAGAGCATAAGGGTCTACTTCTCCTCTAAGCAATGTGCCAACCAATTTTCAGTTCCCCATTCATTACATTTTGGGTAAACCAATACATATATATGTTCTGTAAAAAATGCAATGCCAATACGTGAGTCCACTAAATGACCAAAACATACCACATTCATGTTAGTTATTCAAAATTAAGAGAATATTCATTGAACCTGGTTGTACGAGATCTAAGACGTGATCATAATACGTTGAAATATTTGATTGGTTCTCCTCCAACTGAGATAATTCCATAGTTATATGTTGACCAATGGGGAGTGATGCATGAACTCATCTATCAACCCAATCTGTGGATTCACAATCATCCCATTCATTACTATTACATGGACCACGGAAGACGTGATCATAATACGTTGAAATATTTGATTGGTTCTCCTCCAACTGAAATAATTCCATAGTTATACATTGACCAATGGCGAGTGATGCACGAACCCATCTATCAATCCAATCTGTGGATTCACAATCATCCCATTCATTACTACTACATGGACCACGGAAGCAAGAGAGTTTTCTTGTCCATATTTCAACTATTGCATTTTTTTATGTTCGAACTGAATGGAATCCATGAGTGCCCTAGATTGTTTTGCATTCATGCCACTATGATCGATCTACATTGACCACCTCCCAAAAATATTTATGTAAATGTCATTTCTCGGTTGATTGGTCTTCTCGCCTTCTTATTCCCCCTACCATTATTGAAGAACGCCATTCAACAATAGATTTTGCATCTCGAATGAGGGAACTAGTTGTGAGCTTCATTTATTTCTTGCATAATGTTATTTGGATGCATGTGATTGCTCCATCATGCTCCTCTTTCCCGTGCCTAGTCTCGAATTAGTTCCAAAGATGTGGCACCTTGTGTTTTTTGTGCAACATACACAACCATTGAAATACATGAGCATTTTTGAACTGGCCTGCACAACTATTTGATCAAATCCAATGTTGATCCATCTGTATGTTCTTCTCCTTCATGTTATTGTAAAACAACTGAAATAAATGCGTCTGTAAGCTAAGTCATGGCACCTATCATCACTTTTGTCGAAGTGATACTCCTTCAATATAACTTTGTTTTCTTCATTACTATCTGGCCTGTGCCTAAGTGATAATATTGGATTTGAATCTCATTTTGCAGTTGAAGGGTGTAGTCCTCAGCAAAATCAATCACTAATAAGATAGTACCAACGATAAATGTTTCTCTGCATATTCTAAAATGCTCATTCTTCCATAGAGCCACATGGACATGCTAAACATATTGTTGGGTCTTCTCAAAGAATTCATTGATGAAGTCACATAATAGTACCTAAGAAATCACCAATTGTATCTTTTTTTCTTTTCTTCCCTTTGTCAATATCATATGCGACATATTTAAATCTTTGCAAGTCAACCTCCTTCTCCCCTAACTCATACTCATCGCTCACATGGATGCACTTTCTTAATAATATCATTGTATGGGGCATGTCTCATTTAAGCAATATTTTTTATAGAATGTACAACCCTTTGGCCTTTGTACACAAGATGCTATGAACAAAGTATGTAGATGATGACAACGATAATATAATTGAGAGTCCCTGCACAAGGATGTTATGCAATACATGATATATATGTGTGTGTGTGTGTGTGTGTGTGTGTGTGTGTGAGAGAGAGAGAGAGAGAGAGAGAGAGAGAGATAATAATAACCATACTCAATGCGGTATCGAGAACAACATGTGTTATAGATTGTGTTTATTTGAACATACCAGTGTTTTCATTTATGGAAATAAATATGGCCCAAGTTAAGTGCACTATGTACAGTCTTGAATCTCTCTTATAATTATGTTTGTGTCATGTCAAGAAAGTGTTTAATGTGGGGTTCATGGTCCCTAGATCTCCTTCTCAATTTTAGTACATCTTTTTTGTTGAAAGAAGGCTTAGTGTTCTCATGGCATAAAGTATGTAACAGTCCTTTAACTACTCCAATTAACTCATGTCAGAACAAGGTAGCCGACCAATTAAGTACCACAAATTTGTTTTGCCACATGTGTCGAAGCTATCTCATCTATTATAATACATTTGAAGGGTTTTGATATTGCATTTCATGAAATGAGAGATTTGTTTGAGCAAACTATATTTACTTGTGATATTACTAACAATTGATTGTGACAAGACACATTGAGCTACATTACGATATTTAGAATGAGTTTTCTTATCATTTTTTTGAAAAACATTCACACGGTTTATAACAATATGATGACTTCTTTACGAATTTTTAACTATTTCAATGCCTAAAGTTCTCCTAACAGTGGTCAAACTCCTAGATTTTAACAAAGACAAAATTAATTGACATTTTGCGGCATGGATTTTGGTTCAAAATATTATTTAATAACTTTATATGAATGATAAAAAATAGTTTAGTTAGGTATCTTATCTTCAAGTGATGCTAGATCACTTTCATCCACCTGAATGTGTTTAGGAGTTCTTCACCACACACTGCTCAATATAGGTATCTTACCTTCAAGTGATGTTAGATCACTTTCATCCACTTGAATGTGTTTAGGAGTTCTTTGTCGCATACTCCTCATTTTAGGTAGGGACAATGGACCCATATTTTGACACTCTTGACCTCCATGTTGTGGGGTTACAAACATAGCATTTTTTGTCACTTCAATCACTTGTGAATCAATATTGGGAGAAGAGTGGACATGCCCATGACTATTTTTTGGAACGTTTGACTGTCCAACAAGAGGTTTCACCATAGTAACTTCTTCACCAGAAGGTTGTGCACCATTTTCCTCTCTAATTCCATCCATTGTATAATTAGCTCCAAGCAAATCCTCCATCATGTGGTCATCCACAACAACTTGTCTTGATAAAATAGTGATTGGAAGTTCACTAAAAGTATGAACTAGATTGGCCTCTACTGAAATCTTGTGCTTTGCTTGTGTTGATGGATGAGAAACAATAGTGGTATCTATTGCCCTAGAATTTGGATTTCCGTCTATTGAAATCCTACGTTTTGACATACCTAACCTTTCCTTTTCTCTTTCTTCAATTACCTTTTCAATGTGTTTTTATTTCCTCGAAAACTTTCTACCTCGATTATGTAGATTCTCTATGTTTAAAGAGAACATTTGTCTTCCAAGTACACCATAACAAAACAAAAATTTTCTTTCCACTAACAATTGTCTTCCAATTACACAAGTTTGTCTTCAAGTACACCACGAGACCAAAAGTGTCTTCGAATTATACAACAAGACAATAAATGCCTTCCAATTGTACAACAAGACAAGAAATGTCTTCCAAGTACACCAAAGGACCAAAGGTTCCTTCCAAAACTTGCCTTCTGATTATACAACAAGACATCATTTGCCTTCCAAATACACAACAAGAAAAAAGTTTTCTTTCCACTAACAATTGTTTTCCAATTACACAATTTTTTCTACCAATTACATAAGACAAAAAAAAAATTTCCAATGACACTAGAATACAAAGAATCTCGTTTGTTTTTGTTGTTTCTATGCATATATGTCAGTATGATGTTGTGTTTTTGGGAGAGAAAGAGGATGAGCATTGTGCCTGCCTCATATCCATGTCTAGCAAGAATGCACATGCATTCCTAGAACGTGTGCACACTCTTGTTGGATAGGAATCTGAGGCAGGCACAATTCCCAACCTCATTTATTTATGCTTACATGAGCATGTGCATTCTCTTAATGCAACAGATAGACCATTTATTTTATGACCTCTATAAATTTATGAATACAGGTATAGAGGGGCTTGGGGATAACTAGGACCTAAGGGCTTAGGATTGAAATTGCTTTGAGTCATAGGGCAGTGGTTAGAGCACTATAATGGAGTTGTAGGGGTTGTGGGGCCCTCAATAAGAGGTATGGGCATAGGGAACTTAGGGATCAAGTGTGGAGGGGGTTAAGGTTCGGGTATAGGTGGGGTCTAGGGTTAGATAGATTTAGGGCCAAAGTGGAGACATGTTCCTAGGAGTAGAGGGGTCTAGCAGTGGGAGAGAGAGGCAGATATTGATAAAGGGGGAGAGAGAGCGAGAGAGAGAGAGAGAGAGAGTGAAAGTGAGAGTGAGATAAAGTGAGAGAGGGAGTGAAATGGAGAGAGAGAGAGAGAGGGAAGTCTAGTAATGTAAAGAGAGGGGCAGAGGGAGTAGGAGAGATAGTGGGAGGGAAGGGGAGAGAGAAAGAGAGGGAGGAGAGAGAGAAATAGATGGAGGGGGAGAGAGAGAGGGAGTGTGGTAGAGGGGGGAGAGAGAAAGAGTGTCATAGAGAGAGAGAGAGAGAGTGAAAGGGACATATGACCTTTTGAAGGTATGGATGTAGTGAAATCATGGTACAAATTTTGGGAGGGTTGGATTTAATTGAGATTACTATGATATTTTCTTGTGATGAGGTGATGTAGATGTGAAAGAAGGGCATAGGGAGAGAGGGGGAGGGAGGGAGAGAGCCAACAAGATCTTCCATTTTCATTTCCCGTATTTTCTCTCCCCGTCTCTCTCCCCCCTTCTTTCTCTTTTCCCCTCATTCTACCTCCCCCACCCTCTCTCTCTACCCCCTCCTTCCCACTGTGCTAGCTATTCTCATGCTAAACTTCAACCATATTTCTATTGTCGTCTCCCTTATATTGGAGGGGATAGTTATCATGGGATGGATCCATTCCCTTCCACTTGAAATTTATAAAAAAGATTCATTCCATTCATGAACTTTCTCATCATAAGAAGAATATTGAAAGTAGAGTCTACTAGGCCGACATTGTCAATGTAGCAGAGGGGGATAAGTCAGGTATGGAATATTCATAGGGATTTCTCTCTTTACCTCTCTCTACCTCTCTTCCCTCTCCCCCCCCCCCTCTCTCTCTACATCGCCTCTTTATATCCCTCTCTCTCCCTCTTACTCTCACTCTCTCTCTACCCCTCTTTCTCTCTCCCCCCATCTTTCTCTTTGTCCCTTGTTCTATCTTTATCTCTCTCTATCTCAAGCTCATTCTATACCTCTCTCACACACACTGTCTCTGTCTCTCTCTCTATACCCCCCTCTCTGTCTTCCTCTCTCTCCCTCTCACACCCACCCTCTATGTCTTTCTCTCTCTCTCTCTTCCTTTCTACCCTTCTACGAGGAGAAAAGAGAGAGAGAGAGGGGGGGGGTAGAGAGAGAGAGTGAGAGGAAGGGGGGAGAGAGAGGGAAGGGAGGTAGAGAGAAGTAAAGACAAAAGGGGGAGGAGAGTGGGGGAGAGAGGAAGGGGGATACACTGAGTGAGAGAGGGAGGTGGAGAGAGGAAAGATAGAGAAGGGGGTAGAGAGAGAGTGTGAGAGGGATACAAAGAGGGGGGGTAGAGAGAGACAGTGAGTGGGAGGGGGTAGAGAGAGAGAGTGGGAGGTAGAATGAGGGGAAA
>JASDQU010248481.1:4171-16424 GCA_032191745.1 Picea mariana
TGTGTGTGTGTGTGTGTGTGTGTGTGTGTGTGTGTGTAAATTATCGGAATAATATTAATAAGGAAGAAAAAATAATTACAAAGGTGTTATTGTTGGGATGCCTCGAGGGAAAGCAGTCCAACGATATAACATCTTTTTGGCACAGGGGCAGACCCAGAGTTCAACTCTAACAATGCACCAACAAGCCCTAACTATTGTCCCTTTTAGCAACACCTGCGAAGAAGATGCAGTCTCACCTGAAGTAGCAATAGGGGGGTTGTAGGACACATGTGTCTACAACTAGAGGAAATGCAAAGTGAATCCAGAACAAGAATGTAATATAACCCAGAGCTCCTTTATCATTCTTACAATTAGCTTCGTGAAGTTATATATCTGATCTAACAATCATGCAATAACAGTATAATAGATAGCAAATAACACAACATCAACCACAAAGAACAACAATATATACTTGGTTCACACTCTCCCTAGGGCTACGTCCACATAACTATGTTTCTTGATATATTAGATGAAAACATATAGTTCTATATGCGCACTTAGCTACATATCTCTCTCTCTCTCTCTTTCTCTCTTTCTCTTCCCTCCCTGCGCACCCAGATGTAGGGTTGATCTTTGCACCCAACTGAAGATCCAGAATACAGACTCAATATTGCTCTCAACAACAATAATCAACAATAACCAAAAATACTACGACCAACAACAATGAACATTATACGAATGACGAACAAACCCTCCTAGGTATTCTAGACCTTTATTTATACATTACATGACTCTCAGACAATCGTAGACCAAAGTCTAGGTGTCAAAACCCTAGGTCCACATGACCCGCCTTTTCAGGGCTTTGCCAACCTGGCCTTCCTTCTTTTCCGTGAGGTGCTCCAAAGTATCCGTTGGTGTCTTCTTCCACTTCCTGAGTTTTCCACATTCCATATTGTTTGATGCTTTATCTTCCTCGATCTTCTCTTTCAACAACTTTCTTTTCCTTACTTCACTCCTTCTTTTCTTCTTCTTTAACCACTTCAACCCTTCCTCAGTTTATGTGCCTTCCACGTATTTTGTACTTCGTCTTTCTTCTTCCTTAATCTTCTCTTTCTTCCTTAATACATAACCAAGGGCCAACAAGCCCCCAACACTCACATGTGACTCGTCTTGAGTCACTGCAATATTAAACCTTCTGTTTTACTTCGACTGGAGACTGCATAGAGAAGCCAGTGCTTTCTACCCTATTCCTCCCTATCGTGTGCATAATGTATTTTCTGTGTCTGGTACCCACTTTCAATTGCGCTTGGTACCTATACCCTTCTTTCCTTTCTTTTACTGAGAGCTACGAGGGATTTGGTTGTCACAATACATATTTAACCAACTTCCATTCACTAAACCATCCTTCCAGTCTCCATTAAGAGTCTTCAACTGCACAACTCCACCTTCTATAACATAGGAAAATTCAAATGGCCCAATCCAATGTGTCCTAAACTTCCCTTGATGCTTCATGAACTTGTTTTCATATAAAAGTACCAAATCTCGTTGTTTAAATTCTTTCCTCTTGATATGTCTATCATGGTAAGCCTTTTATCTTCCTTTTTGTACCTGCTGATGAAATCCTGCAATAAACCTATCTTCCTCTAGTTCCATCAACTATGCAAGCCTGTCTTAAACAACGCTTGTGTCATCCATACCTGTAAATTCTACAATTCGTAAGCTGGGAACCAAATATTCCATAGGTGCCACTGCTTCCAGGCCATAAAATAACTTAAATGGTGTTAACTTTTTACAAGTAGTTCGATAAGCCCATAATACTACTGGAATTCTTAAATCCCAATCATCTCTGTTAAGGTTACAAATCTTGGTCAGCGTTGTCTCCAAGATCTTATTGAAATCTTCGACTGTACCATTCGCCTGTGGTTAGTATGGTGTTCTCTTCTGATGGTGAACTTCGAACTCCTAAGTCAAGGATTCAATGGTTTTTCTAATGAAGTGTGTACCTTGATCACTCATAAGGATCTTCGGGCATCCAAATCTGGTTATGATATCATCAAAGATGAGTTGTGCAACTGTAGTTGCACTACATTCCTTAACTTCTCTTGCTTCTCCCCATTTGGTCAAATATTTTGTAGCCTTGATGATGTATCAAGCTCCTGTGTGCCTTCCTGGTGCGTTGATAGGTTCCACAAAGTCAATAGCCCATTTCTCAAAGGCCTGTAAAGTTAGCTGAGGTGCTAAAGGAATTTCCTCCCTTCTAGAAGGCTTCCATATCCTTTGGCATACAACACAGGCTTTGTAGTATTCCTTATCATCCTTATGTAAAGTGGGCCACCAGAGGCCATCTATGAGAACCTTCTACGCTGTTTCTTTCCCCGCATATTGTCCTCCTGTGATGCCTTCATGTGCTTCTACTAGAATCAATGGTATTTGTACCTCCATAACGCATCTCCTTAAGATCTCATCTAGTCCCATATTATATAACTGTCCATCTATAAGTTCAAAATCTGTAGCGTGGACTACTAATTGTTTTTTCTGAATAACTATATATTCGTGAGGTGCCATTCTTGTGGACAGGAAATGGACTGTCTCGGTGAAGTGATCATCGAATTTTCTGATGGCCAAAAACTATGCATATGGTAGTGTATCATCTAAACTGGTAGGTTCCTCTCCATGTTCTAACCTGGATAAGTGGCCAGGTCCCTTATTCATTCTCCCTGGCTTGACCACAATATCAAAATCATATTCCTGGAATAATAATAGCCATCTCCATATTCTTCCCCCCAACACTGGCTTGTTGACTAAGTATTTGAATGCAGAGTGATCTGTGAACATCTTAAAATGTCCTCCCAACAAGTAGTGTCTAAACTTTTGCAGCGCGTATACCATATCTAATCCTTCTCTTTCAGTGGTTGTTACACATGAAATTTGCACACCTAGGTACCTTGCCCTAATTGTCGTAAAGTGTCATATAAGTGTCTCATACACATCGATAGCATGGAATAACCTATGTCACAATCCCTAGTCAATGTGGAGGAGGGATATATTACATGAAGGCCAAAATACCAAGTGCACATTAATTATTATTAATATTCATGAAAAAAAAATTAATTAAGTGTTAGAATCCACCTCACATTTGGTTTCCTATTTTGTAGGGAAGGTGGAGGATCTCATGGATGGTTGAAATATTTCCTCCTTAAAATCCTTGAGAGATATTTCCTCCCTAAAATCCTTAAGAAATATTTTCTCCCTAAATATCTTAGAGATCCCTTTTTTGGTGGATCTGATGAGAGATCCTCTCCATGGTGGTTAAGCCTCCAAATCCTATATAATGAGGGATTTCCATGGAGCAGGGGGGCATGTATAAGTTTAGAGATACAAAAAATATGATCTCATAAGGAAGGAAGCAAATTGGAGGTATCAAACTTATGGTCTTGGGAACTTTGTGCAAGGGTTGGACGAGGAGGACTTGGAGAGGATGCTGCGACTTCATCCATGGTTTGTAAGTATCCTTTTTAAGTTCTCACATTAATATATACGTGCTTGGACTGTTTCCTTCAAGTTTGTGTACATTTGCATGAGCTTTTCATTTGTATAAATCTAGCTTTAAACTAATCATGGTAGAATAGAAAGTATGCTTTGTCTTCGTGGTTTATTGGATTGCAGGACTTGTTGAAAGGCTTGGGGGTCAAGGCTCAACTTGGACTGAGCGAGGAAAAACGTCGTAAAAGGTACTCATACTCTCTTCATCTTCTCTATTGAATAGTTCAGCTATGTTTAAAGGAATGTCAGTGATCAAAGTCAACACTTTTATGTCTTGGTCATAGGGGTATAATATCCAAGAGGGAATTCACCTGTTCGCAGGGGAATTTTACTACAACAGTGGTAGAATAATTTATTTAAGAGATAAAAATATTCCTGATCACAAAGGCTATAGGATGGTCAATATCTCCTTCACCTGGCTGTGCTAAAATTGCTCCTAATGCAATGGATGAATCATCGACATGAACATTGAATTCCTTACTCCAATCTGGGAAAATCAAAATCGGCACAATGACCATTTTCTACTTTAGTGTGTCGAAGCTCTGCGGACATTCCTCTGTCCATTGAAAATTACTATATTTCTTCAATAGTTTCTCCATAGGTTTTGTTATCTATGTGTATCCCATAATGAACTTTCTGTAGTATCCAGTGTGTCCTAATGCAATGCACAACTGTCTAACTAAAGTAGGCGGAGGTAGATCAACAATGATAGCGATCTTGGAAGGATCTACCAGCAACCCCTATTTACACACAATATGTCCTAAAAACACTCCCAAAGGTGAGAAACAAATACACTTTTTCAGATTCACGACAATCTGACATTACCTGCACTTATCTAACATTAATCTCAAGAATTCAATATGATTTTTCAGGAGGCTAAAAATGGTCTAATCATAAAAGTATGCCTCTAAAACCTTGTGTAAAAACTCCTTAAATGCTTCAACCACCACCCTGGAAAAGATGGCTGGTGCATTCTTTAAACCAACAAGCATCACAGTGTACTAATAGGAGCCCCATTCTGTTGCAAATGTGGTCTTATGCCTATCCTCCTTAGGAATTATGATATGGTGATAGCCTGAAAGTCTATCTGTAAAGGAATAGACTTCCTGTCCTCCTACATTATCTAGGACTTCATCAGTAAACAATGTAGGAAATGGATCATGTAAACATGCATCATTGAGTTTCCTTAGATCTACACAGATTATGATTTTTCTTGACTTTTTATCTTGGACCACCATAGGGATGATCCATTCTGATTCTTCAACTCGTTCTATGATTCCTCCTTCAAACATTCTATCTAATTCAATCTTAACTTTCTACTTGTACTTGGGATTCAGTCTGTAAGGTCTCTGCTTGATTGGCCTTGCATCTGGTTTCAGAGGAATCTTCATTTCTCCCATGGGTCCTTTTATGCCCTTCATGTCTGTGAACTTGGTTGGAAACAAGTCCTGATACTCATGTAGTAGTTCTGTAATTTTATCAATAGTATCATCATCCCAATAGTCTCCAACATTTTCCAACTTAGGGGTTTGATCTGTTCCAATATTAACCTTCTTAATTTTAATAGGTTGTCCAATAAAAGGTAGTTCGATCCCTGGTCCTTCTATGTCTCTGTGACCTTAAGTTTCTGTAATGTTTACATCTCTAGGGTCATCATCCTCATTAATATTAATATTATAACAACCCTGTAACTTCTGAAGAGGTGCAGTCCATTCATTTTCTTCTTGTGCAAAAGGAAGGTTAGGTACCTCTTCAAATACCTTCTGTCTTACAATTTGTAAAGACTAATCTACTGTAGGGTACTGAATTTAAAATAAAAACGTACCTATAAAGTTCTGAGTCATTCCCTACCAGTCTGTAGTGATGAGGCACAATTCTGCTTGAAGATACTAGTTGATAGGTGTAGTATCCAAAGTGTTAATGAACTTATGTACCCACTATTCTTTAGGAATGCTGCTCCAGGCTTCCTCACAACTTCTCACATGGTCCTTAGGAAAAATTTAACCTGTGTATCGAGCTTCACAACATTCAACTTGGTATGAAAAGCACACTGTCATCAAGGTGCGACATTGTATCCACTCCACGATGTTCTTCTTGTGTGTTTCCCACCATCTAGCTGGCGTTGCTTTTAAAGATTCATCTAGTGCCAGCAACCTCTGTTGTACTAGTACAATTCCTTCAAATTCAACTAGAAATGTCTCTAAATGATTCAGGCCATCAAATGTAGGAAGATTACTTACTTCTGTGCCAATCCAACGAACTGCTCTGGTCAATCTGGCACATCTTCGTGTAGAGACTTCATACATTATGTTCTGCCAATTCTCCAATGCTTCTTCTGAATCTGATGAGCATGCACTTTCACTTCGCCAACTTGGATTTCCATCTGCTATAGGATTGATGTAATCCTGTTGTTCTGCTGTCAGTTTATAGATATTTTCTAGCTCGTAGGCACGGTCTTCCTCTCTTATTGGTTCTGTGTATCTACGACCTTCATCAGGATCAAGAGGTGCAATGATCTTAAGGCCATCACCTTCAAATGTCATTCTTCGCTTTTTCAGGTCAACAACAGTCAAATTTTTGAAATCCCAATCAATTCCTGACAATGTTGGGTAGGGGAAACTATCATCAACAATCTTAATTACTTAGAAATCTACAAATGTCCTTAATTCGTAGATGTCCACAGGGACATGCTCTAGTCTTATAAAGGGGCTCACCACTTGCTGATTAACCATCTTGAGCCTAATAGGAGAGTAAATCAACTTAGGTTTTCCCATCAGTGCCCAATTTTGCTTTGTCATAACATTTACTTCTGATCCCAAGTTGAGGACCACATAGTCTATGTTGTAGTCTCAAATCTGAGCACTAAGATGTAGTTCCTTGTTTTTCCTTATTTTCCTAGATACTCGATTCATAGCTCTACTTAACAGAGGATCTATTCTCCCAACTTCATACTGTTTTATTAAGTGTTGTAGCTCCTGCACAACTTTTTCATCTTTAATCAAATTGATGCAAGTATACAAGAAGTCCATAAGCTTTCTTAACTCTTTTTCTTGTCTAGCTAAGGTAGACTGATCAAATGTTGGAGGCATTCCACATTCCCTTACTTTGGGTTGTGCTCTAGATGAATAAGTCTTTTCTCCTACAAATTCTTTTCTTGCTACTTCAAAGATATGCCTCTCTTTCCTTGGATCAAACAATGGTGTCTTCTCTACAACTTTTTTGATCCCTGATCCATCTGTAGTCTTTCCTAGAGTCACACTGTATTCCCCTGTAACAACGCCTCCTCTAGTAATAACATCGACTCGAGGATCCTCACTGTGAGGTTCAACTAATATTAGTTGTACTTGCTAGTTTCCACCTCGTCTTTCCTGAATTTTTGCTAACAATACAATATAGTCTTCAATGACATGGTCAAATGAATTACAATAGCTACAAGTAGTAAAAGAGTTTTGAAAATCCCTTGCCAAATGTCCTAGATGGGCACAATTATAGAAAATGATATGACGTTGACCTCGACCCATTCCTCCTCCTCGTCCTCTTCCTCTGAATCCACCGCGAGGGTTGAAGTTTCCTCTTCCTGGGGAATTGAACTGCGCAGTGTTTCCTTTTGACTGCATTTCTCCTTGAATTATATATGTATCCCTTAACCTTTCATGCATGAGATCATAAGCCCTATAGTCCTTATCATCATGCCCCACATCTTTATAGAATGTGCAATAAATATTGGTAGATGTCTAGACATATTTCTGCATGTAATAAAATTTACTAGGGCGATGTTTATTTCTACATACCTCACACCATGGTAGAGTAACCTGCTTCAATGGGTTAGGTGCTCCAGAGGCCAAGTACTCATTAAATAAAGGACAATGCTCTTTGTCATGGCCCTCTGCTTTACATCTGATACACCATACATCTTCTCTTTTCTCCTTTCCTTTATCCCTCTTCATATCTTCAACCTGTAAAGATAAGTTAGTTAATTGATTTAAAATCTAGTTCATATCTGGACTGGATTCTCCTACAGGGGATACTTCTAGTTTCATGGCGATCTCTAATGCTTCAGCCTATGAAGCAACTTTTTGTTGCATCAGAGGAACTCTGATATGTGGAAGGATGGAAACAATGAACCATTCTTTATTCTATTCGTCTGGGATCTGAAAACTCAATCGACCTGTCAGAGTCTTAAACCTATGATCAAAATCCCAAACAGGTTCAATGATGTTCTTCTTGATTTCCTTCAACTCTGTAATGCACTGTGACTCCAACTTACGTTTCTTGAATTCTGCACTCAACACAATATTAATGTCATTCAACGGTTTAGGATGTCCAGGTCCTGAAGAAAACTTCATATACCAGCTGAGTGCGCGGTCCCTCAAGGTAATACTAAACTGAGTTCTCTTAACAACTTCGTCAGTGACTTGCTTAATGCTCTATACAGCTTCGCATAAGAACCAGTGTTGGTCAGGATATTCAGATCCATATCCTCTAAATATAGGTAACCTCATTTCATCTGCCATGGACTTTCCTTGGTTTCTTGACTGAGTATGTACTAAACTACTTGTAACAGTACTCTGAGTGCTCTGATTACTTTGGTTACTCTGGTTACTTAATGCTGCTGAAACAATAGAAGGAGTAATAATACTTACTTCGACATCGGACCCAGTACCTGAAGTTTCTGGTTCTCCTCAGTGAAGTTCTTCAGTATTTACTTCCTTTGCCCTTGAAAAATCTGAATACTCTTCGTCTGTTAGATCTGCCTCTTCTCCACTGTATAATCCCTCGTCTCCATAATTCTGCTTAAATAGGTTCGCGAGAGGAACCTCTCTGAATGATCTCCCATTGCACGTGTGTCCAGCCTCTGTGTCAATGTCGCTGCTTGAATTCTTGAACATTAGCTTTAAAATCCGATTGATCATTGTATTTTCAAGATATTCTTCTCATGCAATAGGATTTTAAGCTTTAGCTTCAAGAAGTGTAGAAACTTCCCTCTAGGTCCCTTAAATAAATACCTCTCTGATTGACTATATGATTCCACTCTGTCAATAGCGAACTCGGTAATGTACCCTCTGATAGTGCTATCAAACCAGAGATCTACTGCTCTAGAAACAATGTTATCAACTCTCTTGACATTCTTGATCAATGTCGTTGTCCAAACCACAGGTGTTCTAGATTTGATTTCAAACTGCGTGTCTGCTAGTCTAGCTAACCACTCGTATAACTCCTTATGAAATCCTGTAAAGAAAATTTTGTGAACGTCCGTAAAGATGTACTTCCGCAACCAATATTATTTACTGATGCTAGGGTTCTTGTTTTGAGCTACGACGAAGTCCCTTTCTTGTTCTTCTATCTAGTTCTGAATTTCTCTCTTGGATAGAAACCACCTTGACATTCCCTCAAAACGATCATGGTCTCGGCAACAAAATCATTTGTTGGCACAGGGGCAGACCCAAGGTTCAACTCTAACATCGTACCAACAAGCCCTAACTCCTGGCCCTTTCGACAACACCTGCGAAGTAGATGCAGTCTCACCTGAAGTAGCAATAAGGGGGTTGCAGGACAGAAGTGTCTACAACTAGAGGAAATGCAAAGTGAATCCAGAACAAGAACGTAATATAACCCACAACTCCTTTAGAAGTCTTACACTTAGCTTCGGGAAGTTATATCTCTGATCTAACAATCATGTAATAACAGTATAACAGATAACAAATAAGACAACATCAACCACAAAAAACAACAAGATATACGTGATTCACCCTCTCCCTAGGGCTATGTCCACATAACTGCGTTTTTTGATATATTAGATGAAAACATACAGTTCTATCTGCGCACTTAGATACAAATATCTCTCTCTTTCTCTCTTTCTCTTCCCTCCCTGCGCACCCTGCTGCAAGGTTGATCTTTGCACCCAGCTGAAGATCCAGAATACAGACTCAATATTGCTCTCAACAACAATAATCAATAATAACCAACAATACTACGACCAACAACAATGAACATCATATAAATGACGAACGAACCCTGCTAGGTCTTCTACACCTTTATTTATACATTACATGACTCTCAGACAACCGTAGACCGAATTCTAGGTGTCAAAACCCTAGATCAAAAACCCTAGGTCCACATGACCTGTGTTTTCAGGGCTTCGCCAACCTGTCCTTCCTTCTCTTCCACGAGGTGCTCCAAAGTATCTGTTGGTGTCTTCTTCCGCTTGATGAGTTGTCAACGCTCCATATTCTTTGATGCTTTATCTTCCTTGATCTTCTCTTTCAACGGATTGCTTTTCCTTACTTCACTCCTTCTTTTCTGCTTCTTTAACCACTTCGACCCTTCCTCAGTTTATGTGCCTTCCGCGTAGTTCATACTTCGTCTTTCTTCTTCCTTAATCTTTGCTTTCTTCCTTAATACAGAACCAAGGGCCAACACATATAATTCATTAGGATTATAGCTCAGGATATAGCAAAAGCAAGAATATACATAAATGTTTTAGAGAGGATCCTAAAGCTGATTACAAAATTTGTCTAGTAGTTTGCATAAACCCGAGGATCCCAAATTCCATGTCCATATCCACTAGAAGAGGGAGAAAGCATAAAAGCGATTAAGAAGATGAAGGAGGAGCTTCCACAGAAACCTGAGTAGTTTCGTCTTCATCATTTTTTTGAAGGTGATGCCTAACTTGGCATCAATGGCGTTTAATTTCTTGTCATGCAGTTGATTCTAGAGATGAATATACTCAATTTTCCTGACCATGTCTGTTTCAGCAACGTCTCTGGTAGTGATGGCCTGAGCAAGGATGGTCTTCAGGTGATAATAGAGGTCCACCATCCAAAGATATTTGGTATCTTTGGCCCGTGTAGAACTAGTATCTGACAAAAGAGGCATGCCTTCCCCATCGACGACAGAGTCCATAGTGATTTCTCTCCTATGACGGGCCTCATTTTCCATATTTACAACTTCAACTAGAGTCTCTGGCACTGTGGTGTTGAAGAATTCATGCACAACTTCCATTGTTTCCTGGTGAATTCATGACCATGGCTAAGTGTGGTGGGTTCTGCCTCTGATTATGGGAGCAGATATGTCTATGGGAGTTTCTTGAAGCAATGTGAAACAAGTAATGAAAGGGAGGTCGAGAAACCAAAGCCTCCAGAACTCTCTGGAATTGAGAAAACAATTGAGTAAATGAAGATCATTGTGAGGGGCCGCGTCTTCTATAGAATTTCCAATAACTCCCATCGTACCAAAGCCAACGATCCTCATTGAATGCCAATCCATGGCATATCGGGGGAGTAAGTAATTTTTGAGGGTGCATGCCATCATACAAAGCTTTGAGTGTTAACAGAGTCGTCGAAATTCATGGTGGAATACATAGGAGCTGTTTGTAATAATTGAAGGAGGGCATGAGAATGTTTTCCAACTCATTTCTCTCGATCGGTTTAAAACCAAGATTAGTGCTAAGAATTGGGATGAGGCACGCAAATAACATGTGGCAGCCAGAATTGAATGACACAGATCTCCTTGAAACTCCCAATGTCGTGGCTGCGTGAACTGGTTCCAATTGGCACCCAAATCGGGGAGATTATTATCCTTATATCATACCATGTTATTTTTTTGGGATTTGTTATGTTTACAAACCATTAATATTTTAATTCAATGTTTTAGTTTGTTATATTTATTTTTTTAATTTTTAATTAAAAATGTATTTTTTTATCAAGAAAAATGAAATATATTTTACTTGTTTGTATGAAGAGATGGTAACCTCCATCCCATTGTTTTTAATATTGATATCAACATATGTCAATTGAATATAATGTTACACAAAAATAAAAATACTAAATATTAATAAATTTAATATGAATTAAATAATAATCGTTTACAAAATAAATTATGGGAAAATGAAGACAGTGAGATGTGGGCTGATAATAATTATCACAAATATATACGTACAATGAGTTACATGATGATGATGATTAACGTCCACTAAGATTTAGTTGGTCTATCGGACCTTAAGAGGGTAAGTGATTACTTGTGATTCTTTAGAATTTTGTTTCTGTGCTCGAAAAACATTAAGAGAAGCTTTTCAAGATCACCATACTTTTGTTGAGTTAAAAGGTTAGGAAGGTTGGTAGTGTGATCAATATTTTGAAAATGAGATCTAATATGGGTATAGGCTGGACAATCTAAGAGAAAGTGCTTTCAATTTAAACCTTCTTAGTGTCACAAAAGTGACACACTCTTTCATCCCATGATACCCCACATACATATTATTTTAACTTAAAATATTTTTGGTATCTAATATTTATATATTAATTGTTTTTTATCTTTCTAAATAAATATTTAATAGATACTGAATTAAGATATTTTAATCCAATTTTTCTTTAATTTTTTTATGTATTTATTTTATTTTATTCTTGTGGATTTTTAGTTTTTTAAGCCATAAGTTCAAATTCAGAGGGGATAAGATATGTATATCTTTAAAGACTTTAGTAGTTAAGTCCCTTGTCCTACATATCTCTTGTCCCAAAATAAGAGGTCTCATACACCAATTTAATGTCTAACTTACCGGAACCTTAAAATTAGATTATTATTATAATAATAATATGATATAAAATACTTCTTATATTTTATATTGATTTTAATCTTAAATTATTTTAAAATATAAATTTTACATTATTTTAACTTTTTATTTATAATATATACTTTATGTTTTATTATATTTATCAATAATATAATATAAATT
>JASDQU010248485.1:0-16478 GCA_032191745.1 Picea mariana
CCAAGGATTGTAGTCCGTAATAAAAGAAAATTGTACATACATCTTGTGTTCTTTGTGTTCATTGTGATGATGACTTGTTGATGATATATTGCTGATATATGTTTCTGATATGTGCTCACATCTAACTGGTTATAAATGAAAACAATGGGTAATGAATAAATGTTGAATGCTAATTGATGAGTTTTTGTGCAAGAGGGAAGTTTTGGGAAAAAGAGCCCCACACTCATTCACCCCCCCCTCTAAGTGTGGTAGGTGTGTCCAACAACATCCACCAACTCTTCCTCTTTATTAGTATTGTCAATCGTTAGTTACAACACAGAGCACAAAAACCCTTCTTTGCAAAGGATAGAAGATCTTCGTAGCTCACTAGACCCTTCTTCCTTACACTTCAACACAAAGCCTCTTACAACAACTTTCAATTAGCCTTGCAAGCTTCTTATGATCATGCACAGAGCATTTACAATCCACTTCTGATCACACAGATCTAACTATTAGCACTAAGCCATCTTCCATACATCACATAGATGCACTACTACTTCTATCTAGCCTAATAATCTATTTATACATTACAAAAGTGGGCCTAAGTGTGGTTAAACCCACAGGTCGACATCCCTTTCCCGTTGCATTAACCCAAAAACCTTAATAGGGGCCCAAAAGTGGACCGACATGCTTCTCTTGGCGGTCCTTCTTTGACTAGCTATCACAGTTCCAAAATAGGTCAAAATGACCCAGGTTATCCCAAAACTTGGTCAAGGGCCAACAGGCCCCCAACACTCACCTGTGACTCGTCCCAAGTCACTCTGGTCTGTGCAATTCTTCTTTGAAGGCCTCAAGCTTGGCTCAAGATGCTTTGACCTGCTTCTTCACTGTGGCCTCCTGCTGGGTGAATTCCAGGGTCACTGTGTTGTTTACTGGTCCTTCCAGGCATTGTTCTGTAGTGATGACGACTTACTTAAGTTCTTCTCCCTGGATTTCTATCTCAACAAATAATATGCATGCCTTGTCTTTCACCGGTTGGAGTTGCTAAGTTACTTCCATGACCTTTCTCTACATCATATGTATATGTTTTTGAGATGTGCATTGTTCATGAGATCGTTTTATTCTATCCACTGCAGACAGAGCCTTCAGATGTGTCGGTGATGTATCTGCATGCTGCTTTGCTTCCTGGAGCTGTGACTCCAGCACCTGTAACTATGGATTCTCTCTAAGGTTCTCATAGATTTGGACACTCTGGTTACTAAGTTTCTTGCACTCTACGGCAAGATCTTTCAATTGGTCGACTATGCTCTGAGTAGTTTCTTCTCACTGGTCTCTTATCTCCTGGGGAGTCTCGGGAACAACACAGAGTTATATGTCAGCAATGTGTTGCTGCAACTTCTGTATAACGTCTTCCAGCTGGACCACCTTCTGTGGAACTCTCTCTTCAGTTGGTACTTCGATAACGGTCACAGAGCGGAGTTCTTTGTCAACTAGCTCCTTTACTTCAAGCTTCTCTGCGAGAAAATGTTCCTTGTTTTGTTGTAGCTCTACTTTCTCTTTATCCCACTATACTTGAAGAGCAAGTTTTTCTCTTTTGACAGCACTACGTTTCTCGACAAGTGCTCCCTGTACCTATGTCAGAGCCTAGGTGGTTCATGTTGTGTCTTCTTGAGCTTGTTGAAGGCAAGCTTCGACCATGTTAGTAATCTGGTGAAGTCGGGTTGGTTCGTCTCCTGGTTCTACTGTCCCTACTGTCAGAGGCATGGCGTGTATTGCGTGGTTGAACTGGAGTGCCTGCTAAACTCCTTGGATTTTGATCTCTATATAGTTATACATCTGCTCTTGCTTCACCTCCTACTTCTCTACTATCTCCTTTGAAGCATCATTCACTATTGCAACGATGAAATCAAAGTCATCCAATGTGAGGGAAGTTTGCATCTTGGTCACAGGGGTCTTAGGTTTCTTTCGAGAGGATGATTTCAGAGGTGAGACCTTCCTTTTCTTTGATGAGTCTTCTTTGTCCTTAGGTGGTGGTACTTTTCCTTTCTGTTGTTCAATTTCTATGCCTTCTATCTCTTCTCCATCACCTCCTTCGTCTGGTGTGATAGAGGCATTCCTTATAGATACACTGTCTACTTCATGAACCTTTTTAGGCTTCTTCATTTTTCTTGGTCCTTGTGTGTCCAGTACATTCTCTAGGCTATCAACATCGGACAGATCTGTGGGGTTCACTAGAATGAGAAGGTTTGATGACCAATCCTTGGTGATCTCTTCGAGGTCTTCTTCAGTCAACTTGTAATATGACTACAATTTTTTCTTATGTTCATCAGCTCACACTGTTATATACATGAAGTGGAGATTCACGTTGAACTTCATTAAGGGTCTGAATCTGTGGAGCGTAATTGGGGTAATGCAAGGTGTAGCCTGGATGGTAATCTTCAGTTGGTTGTAGTATATGTGGAAGATGACATTCAACTTCCATTGCTTGTTCATATCGATCGAGTACCACAGGGTATTGAAACTCATAGCCAAAGGTTCAAATGGCCCGGTCTCTGGGAAAGTGGCACCCTCTGGCATATCCGATGCCATAAAGGTGATCAGTATGAGAAGCCAACTAAAATGGAACTCATACCGTTGATCTTGCGCTTCCCTGCAATCAATCTCTAGTTGATTGACAAGGTACTGTGCCCAGTTCATCTGCAGACCCTCGACACATTTCCCTGCGATGTCAACGATGAAACCCGTTACTTGGGTGGGATGGTTCTTGTGAACTAGCTTTCCTGCAATCAGTTGATAGGCAAGGCACACTGCGCCACTCTGAATAGAGGTTACCTTGTAGCCTTGTGTTCCTTTCTTGACATCTCCATAGGCTTCTTTGATATTCGCTGTTAGTGCTCTATCAGTGGTCTTTCTAGGATAGAATTCTTGTGGATCAAGTCCTTGCATGTTGAGTCTTTTGATATGATTAATCAAGGTGGGATCCACCATGACACGGCAGTTCAACCACAAGTATCCTCCATGATAGAAAGACAAAAGTATCTTTATGAACGCATTCACCTCTTGGTGTCTGCCAAAGTGCGGGATCTTCATGACATTCAACAACATTGATTGTGCGATGTTTTGGGTCCAATACTGTGGGATGATGTTCGAGTTCTTTCCCTTTGTCTTCGTTAGATACTTGTGCGGATTGAGCATACTTTAGACTTTCCTATCGCTGAGGTTGAAGTCGCTAAACTTCAACGCTGTGAGTTTGTCCTGATCTGCACAAACTACGCGCATGTCTTTTGGCAGGTATGCACTAACCATAACATACTCAAATTCTCAAGGAACACTGTCACAGTTGATTTCTCTACGCAGAGGGGGTAGGTAAGTAGGAAAAATGCTCGTAATTAGTTTAGCATTCACCAAATCGTCTCTATGTTTAGTACGGTTCTCGTCGACCCATCGAGACGATCCTTCTCGGGCAGTGGACGGAGAAGTTGTTACTCCTCTTGTTGATGATGCTTGGACTCTGGTGGACATTTGTCTTTCTAACATGACTCTCTCAGTCATTAAATCAAGGAGGACTTTTGTGATGGACTCTTCAACTGCGGTGAGTTTGTCGAACATACATGCACAAAATAAATAATCGTGGTCACGATGATCTTGGGCACTGCACGAGAATGAATAACAAGGATGTGATGATCACTGTAGACACTTTTTAGTATGCAAGCTTCAATTTCTCAGTTGGAAAAAGTGTTCTTCGGGCATAGCGCGATGAGATAAATAGGTAATTTCAGCAACGGTTTTCTTGCAACAGGTATGGGGCCTCCATTAACTCTATTCTATCCATTCTGGCATTGTCCAATGGTCTGGTGGTGATCCTTTAATTATTTTCTATCCATTTGGGTGGAAGTCAAACAGGTATATCGGACCAACGACTATATTGGTTCACCATGGTGAAGTGACCCATGTCAATGTTCTGATATCTCGGCGAAGCTCAAATTCTACGAAGTTTTTTTCTGCGATGTTCCATCTGGAATCTCCTGCAATTTCTCCCTCTTCTTATTTAACTTTCTAGATTTATTTCCAGTGAGCTTTGTCTTAGTAGTTATTTTCCCATTCTGATTCCTATTTTCCTTAGATATATTCACTTCGCGTTGATGAGGTTCTTTCTTAGGGTTCAGGTATAACATCTCTTCTTTATCTGAGATAGAAACTTCAGTCTTTTGTGAGTCCTCTGGCATTCTGATAACTTTGGCGTCTGAGTTCCTAGTGTGATATGGCTTTGATCTGTTCTCCTGTTCTTTAATCAACTACGTGATCCTTCTGGTCATGAAGTCTTTTAACTCTTGTCTCTATTTTTCTAAAACTTTTTCGTCTTCCTTCTTTCTAGCTTGATCTCTTTCAATCCAAGGATTTCCAAGTAACATAGTAAATGGGGCATTGTCCTCAATGAATTTGATAATCTCAAAATCTTCCTCTGTCGAAGTTCCATTGGCATTCATAGATATCTGAGTGAGACTTCCACATAGGTTTACCCGTTTTCCTCTGAATAACCCTATTCCTCCTAGAGATGGAGTCATAGCAAGCCTCCCTATAGCTTTCCAAGTTTTTTCTGTCATAACATTCAACTGTGTTTCCTCATCCTAAACACAATCAATGTCGAAGTCTCCTATTCTTACCTCGATGCATTCTTTTTCTTTAAATATCTCTGCTAATCTAACATGTTGGTGGTCATTCAAGGTGTCTTTCATCTGTAGTAACATCTTCTCTGATTCTTTCTAGGGTTCTGCTATTTCAGGATTTGCTTTAGGGTTTTCTTCATGCAGATTCATTTTTTCAAGCTTAGCAATCATTCTAGGGAAATCCAATACTTCGTGATCTAGAGCTTTGCAACAAAGACAAATGGGTCATCCACCAGGTCATTCTTTAGCTAGATGTCCTGGTCTTCTGCAACGGTAACAGAGGTTTAATCCTCTCTTTCTTTTAAATGATCCCCAACCTCTTATGTACTGTGCACTAGGATCATGGTACTTAGCCTACAAAAAATTCTTTCTAGGATCCTGCATCCATTTGTTAGTCAAAAAATTATTTCTATGCATAGGTATAACATATCCATAACTATTCTTATCAGATCTATTCATATCAAACCTTATTTCATCTAATAATGCCCTAGTTTTCAAGCTAGGATAGAATCTACCAAGAATACCTAGATCCATTCTTTTAGAAACAAAAATTTCTACTAGTATTACTTTTACAGAGCACAAAGCTTTCAGATCTAGAAATTTCTTACCTTTATTAGAGCACAAAACTTACAGATCTTACCTCTTTTCTGCAGATCTGACCTCTTTCTTTCAGGATTCCCCACTTCTTCTTTTCTTAGGGCACAAAGCGTTCAGATTTGGCTTCCTTTATTCAGATCTATACTTCCTTCTTTCTTTAGCACAAAGATTTTCAGATCAAGTGGAATACTACGGACTAGTGTACAGATCCATGCACAGATCTTCCACGGTTTCTAGATCAAATCTTTGCACAAATATTTTCTTTCTCAATTCTCAACAATCATAGTTTCAGGTCTTGGCAATAGAACCATTTGTTGGCACAAAGGGGCATACCCAGTGTTCAACGCTCAAGAGCACACCAAAAAAACCCTAACTATCGGCCCTTTTGACAACACCTGCAAAGCAGATGAAGTCTCACCCGAGGTAGAAGCAGGGGTGGTTGCAAGACTTAGGTGTCTGCAACCTTAGCTGGGACACAGATCTATGATTATACTACTTACATCACACTTAGCATCAATCAACCATTAATATCCAAACCGTATTCTACTTCGTAGATAGCACAGAGCATCACAATATTCACTTAAATCTACAGTATCTTAGCACTTAGCAACAATAACACATCCGGTCCTGTAGATCAGCACTAAGCACTCGCATATACATCGGATCTAACAATCATATATATCTAATAAGCACAAAGCATAAGTGAATATATCAAAATCACATAGCATAAGCAGATATAAACACAATGAATCAAAGCACAGAGATTTACACATAGATTTATGTGGTTCACCCCCACCCTAGGGCTACGTCCACCAACTCTTCTTCTTTATTAGTATCTTTAATAGTCAGTTACAGCACAGAGCACAAAAACCCTTCTTTGCAAAGGACAAAAGAGCTGTGCAGCTCGCTAGATCCTTCTTCCTTACACTTCAACACAAAGCCTCTTACAACAACTTTCACTTAGCCTTGCAAGCTTCTTATGATCATGCACAGAGCATTTACAATCCACTTCTGATCACACAGATATAACTATTAGCACTAAGTCGTCTTCCATACATCACATAGATGCACTGCTACTTCTATCTATCCTAAGCATCTATTTATATATTACAAAAGTGGGCCTAAGCATGCGTAAACCCATGGTCTGACATCCCTTTCCCATTACATTAACCCAAAAACCCTAATAGGGGACCAAAAGTGGACCAAGATGCTTCACTTGGCAGTCCTTCTTTGACTAGCTGTCGCATTTCCAAAATAGGTCAAAATGACCCAGGTTATCCCAAAACTTGGTCAAGGGACAACACAATACATACATGAGTTTATTTCAAAATACACACTTTTGATCTTGACAACTAAATAATTTTCTGAGAAGATTCCATAGAACTATTCTTTATAAAGAAAAGATTTGTGTGACTATATTGTATAATATAAATATAGTTATATGCTCTACTTCCATTTTTTTTTGTTTAATAACAATAAGCTCTTTATAGCTAAATTATTCTACTAGTTATATTATCATTTTCTTTATATTTCTAGTTGGAGTAATAAAATCATTGTTCTTTCCAGAGAGAAATATTAACTTAGCAATCTTCTATTCTCTAATGTCAATAATGTAAAGATAAAACAAATACAATATAGAGAATACTTAGGGCTAGACTGTCTCCACGGTATCTATTAATACAAACTTACAATCTTTAACTACTGCAACACAATAAATAATAACCAGAGTGAAATGAACAGAATATAGAAAACATATTTGAGTCTACTTCAAAATTGGGAAAAAACTGAGTAGAGAACCAGTTCCTCCCAACCATATACTAGAACAACCAAGATTACGTGTTCCTGTCGCCCCTGAGGCTAAATCAATATTCCATAGGGACTGAAAATTTGTATAACCTTCTCCAGATAATTTAGAGTTTTATTCTTTCTCAAAACTATCAAACTCAAATCCTTCTCACAAGTACTCAGCAACGTAAATTCTCCTCTATAACTTTATTTTTCTTTTTTTTACCAAGAATAAATAGCTTCCATAGGTCTTTTTCCATGTTATCCTCATCCCTAACCCTAGGGAATATTCTTGGCCTAACTTTGTGCTAGCTTGTTCCTTCACATCCCACATCTTTGGGAGTAGGTTTACACTTATCCTCATGGACAATATTTACTCTGGTGGTTTTTATCCCTTTTCACTCTCCCATGGAATAATGATTTACTCTTTGTAACTGGATTCTCTAATCAATTTGTATCTAGTTAAATAAAATAAATTAAAAACATTATTTTCAAAAATATTCCTCATCATCAATATTTATGATGATATAAATTTTCACATAAATATTTTTCCAACTTTCACAACATAACCATAAAAAAAAAAAATATTCAAATGTTTGTAATTGGAGGGACATTACATGAGATATGGGCACAAGGTCTCCACTACATGAAGGATAACCTTTATTTCTTTCTAATATGTGGATTTTTCCAAATTGTGGTCACACAACTACTTACTGGTGAATGCCAATGGGCATCCTTCTTGCATCAAGACTACTCTGAGACCTTTTTCTGAGGCATCACATTCCAATAAAAATGTCTCAGTAAAATCAAGCACTGAAAGCCTATTTTTCCACCTCTCTCTAGGAAAAGGAATTCCTTTTAAGGAGTGAATTCAGGGGATCTATAATTTTTCATGATTTTTCACAAATTTCCTGTAGTAGCCTGTAATTCCTAAGAATCCTTGCAATCTCTTCAAGTTTTTGGAATAGGGTCAATCTTTCATAGCCACCATGTTCTTGGGATCAACTCATAATATAGCCTAACTCACAATGTGACCCAAATATTCAACCTCAAAATCCCCAAAAGAATATATGGAGTGATTTAGAAATAATTGGTTGTCCCACAAGAGTTGCAAGGACTTATTTTCATGCTCTATGTGTGATTCCCATGATTTACTATAGATCAAGATATCATCGAATTAGACCAACAAAACATTGCATAGGAAGGGTTTGAAAGTCTTGTTCATGAGGTTCTGGAAAGTAGAAGGAGCATTGAAAATACTGAAGGGCATCACTAAAAATTTATAGTGATCTTCGTGTGTTCATAAGGATATCTTAGGGATGTATGTCTCTTTCATCCTAATTTGGTGGTATCTTGAACACAAATCAAGCTTAGTGAAAAACTTGTCTCCATGAAGTTCATCCAAGAAATCATTAATAAATGGGATAGTAAATTTGTCCTTGATCATCAACTTATTGAGATCCATAAAATAAAGACACATGTGCCAAGTGCCTCCCTTTGAGTAATGACTTGTACTGGGATGTATGACCCCCTTCTCCAACATTTTCTGGATGATATTTTCTATTTCATTCTTTTGTGAAAAATCTTGTCGATAAGGATGTACATTTAGTGGTTGACTTCCTAGAATCAGGGGAATACCATGGTCATTATCTCCATGATACGGGGGTAAACCATTTGGTCTCTCAAATACCTAATGATGTCTATCGAGGATGCATTGCAGGGCTAGGTGGATTTATTATGTCATACAATCCATAAATCTTATGGAATTCAATTGGGAAATAATTCCAAATTGGCCTTTCATTAATAACTTCTCCATGCAATGGGATGTGATCTTTTCATGTGGGCATGTATGAATCCATCGAAAGGTATGTGCATGACCCTCTTTAGTGAAACTCATATATAGTTCCTTGAAATCCATGGTGACTGGTTCCAAATTGCATAGCCATTCATCCCACGGGACTATATCAAAACCACCCATGTTCATGTTAAATAGATGTGTTTTGAGATAATAGTCACCCATATTGTAACACACCCCAAACTCACTTCTGGGCATATGTTACTAAAACCCAACTTCTATCAAGCACTGAATTTTCTAATTTTCTTCAATTCATCCCATTAATTCTTGTTGGACAATCAGTTTGGATCGCTGGTTGTCATTGATGTCATACCTTGGAGTGTTAGAGATACCCCAGAGTTGTGATCGATAATGATGATGAGTTAGTTTTCATTGATGTCAACAAGAGTGGTTGATGTCAGTAGATTTGATGGGTGCATTTGATGAAGTCTACATGAAGTCATGAAGGTGCGGTTATGGAACCCAAAGTTGATTAAGGAAAAAGGTCATGAAGGAAAGTGTAAATTTAGGTAACACACTCATGGATGGATAGTCCTCATCGTGCCATTCTCGATCATAGGTTGTATACAACGTTGTTCCTCACGGTTGAGGAGTTATGGCCTATTGAAGTTGGAAGCATCAAATACTGGGTAAGAAACCCCTAAACGATTACAAGTATTAGTCATAGGGTTAAGTGGTTGTAAAAAGAAACCCCTAAAGTAAGGAAAGAGGTTACTTATAAAAAGTATAGATACACCTCAAGGAGTCTATCATAAGCACATTCACACACAAATTCTATTGAATATATATAAGTGAATAAGTGATATAGTTTATCTTGTTATTGCCAAATATAAGGTTGAATTTGAGGTAGAAAGTCCGAGGGTGTGAAGTAAAGTCGAAGGTGAAAGTCTCAGAGTTGCATAAAATGTGAGTAACCCTAGCTTCTCAGGTATCTGAAGGTTGCATTTCAACATGGCATAGATGTACGTGGGCTATATTGGAGGAAAGAGAATATATATGTGGGTAGTAGAGGAGCAAGTCATAGATATGTGAAAAGGATTGTGAAAGGTTGAGAAGTGATGAAGAGTTGCAGGTCAGCGAGGTTCATCTACATCATTTGGTCTGAGGTATCAAGTCTGACGGTGCAAAGGAAAATCGAAGGTGAAAGTTTCAGAATTCCAGGAAATATGAGTAACCCTAGTTTCTGAGGTATCTACAGGTTGTAGGTCAGCAAGGCATGGATGTATGAGGGATGTAGTGGAGGAAAGCGAGGATATTTGTGGGAAGTAGAGGAGCAACTCATGAATATGTGAGAAGGCTTGTGAAAGGTTGAAAAGTGATTCTTGTACCATGTTGTTGATTCTCGAGTTTGTTTACTCATTTGTTAACTGATACAACATGGTGTCTACAGGATCATAGGTATGCTTATGTGTTAGTTTTGAGGCTTGTGCTTGTGTTGTTATGGTACATGCTTGAGGCGTGTCATGGTATTGATTGTGCATGGTACACCTTGGTGATGATATGATACAATCTTAGAGGGACATCTTGGATACTTGGCATATGGTTGTTTTATGGTATATAAATGATGTGGAACATGTTTGATGTTATCTCTTGGTATATGGTGTATGAAATGATTGGGACATATCATGAGTGATATGGTATATGCTTGAGGCACATCTCATGGTACATGGTTTATGAATGTCGTTACATGCTTGAGACACATGATTGATATACATGATATGGTACATGGTTGATGTACTTGGTATGGTACATGGTTGATGCATGGTATAGTACAATCTTGATACATGGTTGATGTACATGCTACAATATATGTTGATGTATATGGTATGGTACAAGTTGATGTGAATGGTTGATGCATGGTTGATACAGATTGGTGTACATGGTTGATGTACAGGATTGATGATTGATGTACATGGTTTGGTTATGGTTGATGTGACAAGTTGAGAGTGACAGGTTGACAGTGGCAGTGATTGTGGTAGTGCAAATTTGGTCTACACTTAGATTTCAGGGTTGTTGGACAAGGAAAGAAAAGGGGGTCATAGTCTCCTTTCAGTTGGTGTCAGAAAACACAGGTATTTGGAGATTTCTTCAGGTTGGAGCTTGAGAATCAGGGGGTTGTAGCCTCCTTCTAGTTGGAGCCAGACAATTTAGGGAGTTGTAGCTTCCTTCAGGTTGGATGTAATACCCCAAGGTCGAGCCCCTGTTGAATTGTAATGATGTTTATAAGATGGGATGTTTATATGTTTATGAGGCCGGAGAGCCTAGATGTTGAAGGCCAGGGAGATTGATTTTATATATGTAAATACTCACATCATTAATATAATTGCATCGTTGTGTATAGACCAACCACAAATAAAGCATTATGGGGGACTAAGCTCCACTGGGTAGGGAAATGGATGGGGTTGAGAGGCTAGGAAAAAGGGCTAAGCTAGAGGGCTTATTGACAAGGGAGTATTATAATATAGTTTCCTAAAATACTAATGTTTGGGGAAATAAACCCTGTTATCCTAATTTCCTTTGGGGAGAGGAACTAACTCTAAGTGGAGAGGAATGAGCTCCCAAGATAGCCATGTGTCAACCTGAGCACATGCAGTTTTATGGGGGGGAATCCATCATTGTGGGGGATCTCTCACTATTCTTGGCATCCTTCCCATGCACGCATGCACTCATGAGTTGAGACATGGCCTCCATTGTTGACCTCTGCAACCTCTGATACCTGCAATCCATGAAGCTAACCCATTTTCCTGTGAGGCACAACATGACTGCATAGTGCCTAAGCCATATCACTCCCTAGCCATTTTTTTGTTGCTACCCACATTTTATCTAGACTGGTGTGGCTTGTTGTCATTACCAAAGGCCATACCCGATTTTTCTATTGTGGTTACCCGTTTGACTTAGGAGCTAGACAGAAGAAGCAGGTTGTCAGGATTGTGGTTTGAAGAGGCCTGTTGTCATGCTCATGGATTGAAGAAGCAGGCTATCAAGACTGTGAGCAGCTCTTTCCAGGTGAGAGAGATTGTGGGGGAAGTGATTTCTCCTAGAGGGAGTCCAGCAACAACTACAGAGCTTTGAGAATTCCTGATTTGGCCTGTTGTTGAAGCCCTGGAAGGGAAGTGGAGTAGTCGATGGGATGTGGAATAGTGAAGGTGTATATTCTCGGGGTGGGACATGCATGTGGGAAATGAGAGTCTATGAGCAGTGGGTGTAAGTAGGCTCTTGGGAAGGAATCCTTCCTATTGCATTATGCATCTTTTCCTAGTCTCAACCTAGCCTAGGAATCCCTTTACCCTGGGTGGATTTTATTCCCATCTTGAGGGTGACCCACTAATGATAGCTTGGAGAAGCATGGTCTAAGGCTGGGAGGTTCATGGAAGGTCTACACACATTTGGTGGTCTTATCATAAAACGTTTGTATGTTGTGTATCTTGTGCATTTCTTTATATTTGTAATAATTGCATATGTTGTTGCATGTATGATTTATGTGACTTCTACATTAGTTTGTGTATTAATATAATGCATATAAGTTGTTTTAAGTTTATATGTATGATGTTCCGCAAAGATCTATTTCTACCATATCCCAGTAGGTCTATTCTTGGGTATGAACAGTTTGATTATCAGAACAGAGTGAGTAGTTTTGTTTTGTATTTATTTCAAGTGACATTGCCTAGAATAAGTCTGGGGGTGTTACAAACTAGTATCACTAGAGCTTGAATATAGCAGTTTCTTTTGGAGCCTGTAAATAGGAGGTCATATCCTCCTTCCAATTGTAGCTGGAGAATTGGGAATTTAGTGCTTCCAATGAATGTATTCTTCACCATATATAAAAAAGAATTCCATGGTTTTCTCCCATTTGGGTTTCCACATAATTTTTGGTGTAATGTGTATTTGATGTGATGTTGTTGATGTGATGTTTCTTATGTTTATATTCTCATGATATATTGAATGCAATCATACATGATACATTGATGATATATTCTTGATAAAGTTAAAGTTTATATATTGTGGTTAAAAATGGTAAAAGTGCCCATATTGATTCACCCCCCCTCTTAGTATTCCAACAGTTATTTGATACTGATAATCAATAATCATGCCATACATATGAACACTCTTGCATTCCCAACATCACATAATTTGCATGCATAATTATAACTTGTATAAGCATTAAAAAATTAACATAAACAACCACATGATAATCATCATAAACACATAAAATAACACTTATCTTTTAATTAAAATCACCAGCTAATTGAAAACCTCAGACGTTCCTCCCAACCATAAACTCTATTGGTAATTCACTCTCAACAACAAGCCATCCTCGATCTAGGGATATGAATCCATCATAGAAAAGGATACCTAATCCAAACTAAGGTCTAACAACACACAATGCAAGACAAGGCCAATGGCACCAACTCTAGTAGTAGTTCCACCTCACAACCTCTCATTCCCCATAGCCCATCCTACCCTAGGAAGTGTACCCATTCACTACTCAATGATCCTTTAGTTGTACCACTTCCCTTCCAAGGATTTAACAACCAGCCACCCAAGAAGTCTTGAAGCTCTATGACACTTGGAACACAAGGATTCTCTCAAAGAGTTATGGAACCCACTAGGCCAACTCATAGGGAAACCTATTCCAAACAATTCTCTCACTCAAGGAGACTTTTTCACATGCTTGACAACCCATTCCTTCGAGCCCAAACTAGTAAGGATTTATAATGTCACAATGTGTAATGCCACATATTAATTATAATAATAGTAATAATAGTAATATACTAACAACAATAACAATGATAAATAGTTAAATACTACAAGAATAGAAAGCAAATAAATAAAAATAATTACACTCAATTGAGTTAAGTTGAGATAAGAAAAAGGGAAAATTTTTATGATGACAAGTGGAATATATGCATGAGGTTTATTTTCCATGGATGGACCAAGGAATTCTATTTAATACAGGAGAAAAATGGTGGAAGGCATCTTTTTGTTTTTGGCTTGGAATAATTCTTGGGCAGTAAGGATTTGAGAGTGGAATAGATAGTTGATTGAGGGCTCAGGGGCTCTTAGTTGTATAGACTGAGGGGATTCGTTGCGTGGAGATTCGTCCCCCACATTGTTTTTTTTGTTTAGTAGGATCAATCTTGAAATTACAATGGTTCAAAGTTCTTCGAGTTGCAAGTAAGTCGAGGTTGTCACTTCTCTAGTAATATGCTCATGAATCTCATGTGAATTATGAAATTAATATTCCTTTGCTTTATCATTTTATGGATATTAAATTGGTGTTTTATACCCATTGTATTTGTTTTGGGTATTAGATATTTAATTTTTTAGATAAACCTTTACATTGGGTGTATTTGTAATAGTCTAGTAGAGGGTGTTGTGGAATATACAAGATCTAATAGAGGGTATTGTGGAGGATTTGGTGATCTAATTAAAAACCTATATGAAACATGACCAAATTTAACTTCGGGATGAATTTCCTTGAAGGAGGGAACTGTGTAATACCTCATATTAATTATAATAATAGTAATAATAGTAATATAAAAATACTAATAGTAGTAATAATAATGGTAAATAGATAAATAGTTAAATAGCACAAAAATATAAAGTAAAGAAACATAAACAAATAAAAAGAATTACACTCAATTGATTTAAGTTAAGATGAGAAAAGCATTACTTTATTATTAATAAAAGGGTAAAATAAGAGTATATAAGTGATGGAGGACTAAATTAAGTTAAGTTAGGATAGGAAAAAGGGAAAGTTTGCATGATGACAAGTAGAATCTGTGCATGAGTTTTATTTTGCATGGATGGACCAAGGAATTATATTTAATATAGGAGAAAAAATGTGAAAGGTGTTGATTATTTGGGTTGGTTGTCATCGATTTCAACCCTTAAAGAAAGTTTGGTAGAAAATTTCGGTAGCAAAAAGGTTTGGGTAATGGACCCAAGTTTGTTTGATGGATAATGGTATGAATTTTATATATTTACTAGTAATACTATTCCATATGGATAGTACATGTCATTCAATTTCCGGTGGTATGTGGAACATCACATAACTCCTCACAGTTAGAGAGTTATGGTCATGTGAAGTTGGCGAAAGGTTTGGGTAATGGACCCAAGTTTATTTGATGGATAATGGTATTAGTTTTGATATGTTTGTAGGTAAGAATATTCTATATGGATAGTACATTTCATGTCATTTCTGGTGGTATGTGGAACGTCACATAACTCCTCACGGTTAGAGAGTTATGGTCATGTGAAGTTGGAGAACACTCATGAGTCATCTAGAATCCCTAAAAGGTCAAAGTAGTCAAAGTGGTTTAAGATATTTCAGAAGGTAAATAATAAAGTGAAGTGATGAGTGTACTATAAGTCAAAGTGAATACAAAATAAATTATTTAAATAATAAAGTTAATGGAGAAACTACTAAGTGGACAAGTGGTTAGAAGTGGGTTATCCCTAAAATAAGGAAAGTGGTTTAAGATGGTTATAAGGTAACCCCTTGAGGTAAAGTGAAGTGATGAGTGTACTATAAGTCAAAGTGGATACAAAATAAATTATTTAAATAATAAAGTTAATGGATAAATTACTAAGTGGAAAAGTGGTTAGAAGTGGGTTAACCCTAAAATAAGAAAAATGGGTTAAGATGGTTAAAAGGTAACCCCTTGAGGAAGCTACATGAAAGTATAAATAAGAGGCAAGGATCTCTCATTTTAATCACACTTAAGAATATTGAATATTCACAAGTTACCGAGGTAACCAAAGGATATCTAAGTCGAATTTCAGATGGAAGGTGAAGTAAAAAAGGCCAAAATTCAAGGGAGGATAAATTCTTTTGATGATGCTTTCTAAGGTATGTTATTTATAGGTCATCTCACCATTTTCGCAATAACTTTTTTTCTAGAATGATTCATACTATGAAATTGGGAGGACATTTAGGAAAAATATCCAAGTAGCTATGATAAAAATTTCATCTTGTGGGACATTGTATTTTTGGAGTTTCACTCCATGGAAAATAGGGTCTGTGGCTAGTCCTGAAACTAGTCTAAAATAAGGGTTTCAGGTAAAAACGTCATAATTTCTTCATAACATATCCAAATTTACTAAGAAAAAATTCATTGGTTAGATTATATCCTGTAGTATTTTGTGTACAATTTTCAGATCCATACAACAAATATTCTGTGTGGGGAACACTCTATAAGTTCACTCTCTAGAATAAGCCAAAATTCAATAAGGTATGCCATTTTTTCTATAACTCCTTTTATGAGAGGTTCCAAGTAGTGAAATATGGAGGAATTGCATAAAAGACACTGAAGAACATTGTGTACCATTTCCAGATCTTTATTACACTAGGTCTATTACAAAGTTACAAATCAAATTTGGATGATGAAATTGATGAGGGATTTTGGTTGAGGTACATATTGTTGGATCATGTTGTCATTGATGCCAATGGTTTGATTGATTGATGTCAAGTGATTGATTGATGTCAAAGGATTTATTGATTGATGATTGATGTAATATAATATGTATTGTCCTTGATGAGAATGCATAGATGAAGATGGATCAATGAGTTGTCATTGATACATGATGAAGAT
>JASDQU010248486.1:0-10370 GCA_032191745.1 Picea mariana
TCTTGTCGACTTTAATGTTTTTGATCTTGTTTACAAAGAAAGAGGAGTCTTTAACAAAGGAGCTAGTGTTTCCGACTAAGGGTTTGAGTTTATGAGCTAGGTGTTTTGCAAGTTGATAAGTAGGGCTGCCTATTGTGTTGACGATGGGTCTAAGAGGGGCTCCTTCCTTATGAATTTTAGGAAGTCCATATATCATAGGGGTGGAGGGGCAACTAACAATCAATTTCTTTTTATCATCGTCTTTTATGTTGCTTAATTTAATGGCATTGGAAACTTCTTTTGCAATCTTATTTAAGGGGTTTTTATTGAGTTTCTTATGGTCGCCTTCCCTTTCAAGTGGTAGGTGTAAATTATAGCTTCTACATAGGAGGGGTAATCATGCAACTCGAAATATTTCTTCATTTCCAATAGCCAGGCCTTCACCTCTTCTCCTTTCATGTATTCACTGTTATCGCACAATTTGTACTTTGATAGTAGGAAAGGTTAAAGAGGAGAAAATTAGAGTAACTGGAGACTAATCCTATCATTGTCACCTCAATAGGATGTCTCTTTCTATTTAGGGTGGTAGGCCTAGGGGAGACGTCCCCGGTGACTTGGGGTTTTGAGAAGGAAAAGTGAAAATAGCTAGGTAAAGGTCCCCTCTCACAAGTCCAGTTTAAATAACCAATGAAGAGACAATATGCCAGAAGTGTACCTACCTGGAACAAAGCAACATGAAAACTATATATTTTCAAGAGCACTTGCTAGTTAGCACTTCATAAAACCATTAAATTTCTTAAATAAAGAAATTTGTTGAATATGATGAAGTAAACAAAAATCTTATAACAAAAATGTTTATAGAGCAATACTTCACATAAAATGTCTTGAAACTAGCTTCAAAATGACTAAAAACCATTAAACATTGAAGTCATAATATTAGCATTTGACAGAAGCACATAAGACAAAGTATAATTCAGCTTTTACAATTGCTTTATGAGCTTTTAATTCTGCATTAAATGGCTATAACTTACTTTAGTAACAAAAAGAAGTAGTTTAGTAGATCAAGCTATTCTAGGGTTAGACAATGTTAGTAGGTTGTTCAAAGAACATGTTTTGAAGGTTGTGTTGATCAATTACTCAATGGACGACTTAGACTAGTGATTTCCTAGGGAAAATGGAGTCAGTAAAGTGGAAAAAAATGTTGAATAAACATGATGATAATAGAATATCCAAAGACAAGAGGGGTTGATGAATGAAGTGTTGGTAAGCCAATGCTTCAACCACCAAACCCTAGGGGAAAATGACTACTAAGGTGTAGGTAACCCTAGGCCTTAGTATATTTTCCTCCCTCTTTAACTGAAAGATGAAGCAAGTGACGACTAAGATGAAGCAACAAGTGCTAGGGTGTTGCAATGGCAAGGTCCTTAGCAATGGCTTCAAGAAAAACAACTCCTTGGCACATTCTAGTAGGTGGATAGTAATTGAGATAAGGATAATAACATGTGCTTAATCTCCTAGGGTTTTAAGCTAGAAATTTCATAATATTTAGCAAAATGAAAAGTAAAGATACTATAACCATCCAAAAGAAAGAAGAATTGCAAAATTTTACTTACATTCACCAAGAATAATCTAGCATATCACCTAGTTGTAGACTTTCCACCAAGAAAATGCCCAAAAACACCAAGATTGGCCTTCCTTCAACAAGTGCACACTAAATTTCAGTCACAAAACCCTAAGTAGGGTGAAAATTTCAGACCTCACAAGTGTGAGTGAAAGATTATGAAAAATAAGAGGTGATTTGCCCTTATTTATATAATACTAATGACCAGAATTAGGTCAAAAAGGCCGACATGGCCCGTTACAAATAATATCCAGTTTTTACATCAAATTTCACAAATAAACCCTAAAAAAAGTTGCTAAGGTGACATTATTCCCTTCTAGGATGATGTTAGGCCCTTTTTGGGCAATGTTGGCCTCCTGGAGTAAAACATTAGGCCTTCTTGGGCCTCAAGAACCTGCCACATGTGCCACTTGACACACAAATACCTCCAAAACATCCCAAAATGATGGATGACGTCATGGGTGACCTGGGTGATGTCATGGGCCTTCCAAGGCCTACATCATGGTGGAAAGGGCACAACCCCCTGGGTCTAGGCCTTCCAGGACACCCCTGGTGAAACATCCTCCTCTCTCTTTGGTGCAATCCTATGATCTGTCTCTGCCCCCTTTTGGGGTCTCAACATCCATCTGGTTGGATTTTAGCCCCATGGAGGTTCGAAATAATCATCTCCCCATGTGTACCTGTCCATCGGGTGTGGCCCTGCAACATCAATAGATACACCCTCCATGGGATCATAAGTCATAGGGATCATAAAAATACCAATCAAATCTAATCATCAAGTTATTAAACATGTGCATAAAATCTCCTTTACTCATACAAGTGCTCAAAGACATTATGCTAATCTGCAAGCCAAGAATGTCGCTAGGACGTCCTATTAGGATAATGCTCATTGGATGTGGGATGTTTCCGGGAGAATTCAAATCTAGGACATGTGAGTGGATGAGGTGGTAAGGGATGTCTAGGCAATGGGTGTAATGATAGAAGGGAAATGTATGGCTTACCTGTGGCTACCTCTGAAGAGGGTGAGCTGCATCTGTCATGGATGAAAATGTTTCCAAACCCATTCATGCTTTTCATATTTTATTCTTATTGATTTTTCTTTCAAGAGGTTAGTTAGGGGACACTGCCCTAGTGTGGTGATGAGTGGTGGAGATGTTACCCACAAGAATTTCATGGAAATGAGAAGGTTAGATCATGATGAGATCCCCTTTCTCTTGGCTATGCCACCAAGAGCCACTACCCTAGCGTGGTGACTAGCGGTTGGTAGTGTCATACTGCTACATGCCCATGGAATTAATAGGCTGGATCGTGATGAGACCCCCTATCCTCTTACTAGGTATTGTTTTATTATTTGTTATGGGTCCCTCTGTTTCTTGTTGAGAAGATTTTTATTGCTTTCTTGGGGATCCCTGGGTGAAGCATCTTAAGGTTTCATTCTTTTGGATTTTATCTTTGTTGGTAAGTTTACAGTTGGGAGTACTCTTGTCATTGATGGCAAGAACAACAATGGCAAGAACAACGATGACAAACAGGATTGGAAGACATCGTAAGTCTAGATAGCAGGAGCGCACAAATGGAGGACATATCTCGGGATTTAGATCCGAGCGCAGGGTCTGACCATCATTGGATCCAAGAGAACCTGCACGTTCTTTAAAGTGCAATGAGAAGTGGGCTTACAAAATCCCAAAAGCAGGAGGACCGTCCATCTTCGAGAAGGACACAAGGTCACAGATCAACATTTCGCTGACTGAAAGGTCAAAGGCACGAGGTGCTCTATCCTTCACGAAACATGAAATGATCTAAGCCGTCAGATCGAGGAGAAATCTGGACCGTCAATCTAAGAAGGAAACATGGCGAAATCGCGATAAGATTAGGACCGTTGGTTCCATAGGACACGTGGCGCAATCTTGCAAGGACAAGTGTGAAGTTGATTCGGCATCTCCGGCCACTGGAAATCTCAAATCTGAGTGACATGTGGAAGCCACTCAGCTCATGACATGCCATCGAGTGACGCAAGAATGACGTCACTCGGGGATTTTGACTTCGGGAGTTTTAGCTTCATCACTCCCCCAAAATCCCGAAGGCTGAAGTCCCGGGGAGGAGGATAGCCATTGGATCAATGAGAAATCTCGACCGTTGATCTAGAGAGCAAAGTTCTCATTTGATTGGCGAGTGTTCATAACTCATGGTCACATCATCGAGAGTTGGAGTGAGGAGCTAGAGTAGCCAAGCTCCATTTCGGGGTTCGCAATATGAGGAGTCAAGGAAACTCACGGGAGAATCCCTAAAAGGAGAAATCACAAAGCGCCTTATAACGTAGGGTGTGGTCACTGCAGGTGGTCACATTGTCAAGAGATGGAGAGAAGAGCTCGAGAAGCCAAGCTCTATTTCGAAGTTTGCGACAAGGAGAGTCGAGACGACTCTTCATAGAATCCCCAAAATGCGAAATGCGAAATTCATTTTCAGACTTGCTCCCGGGTCACCGCTGGTGGTCACATGAATGGAAGGAGCTAGAAGTTAAGCTCCACTTCATAGTTTTGTGATTCGATGTTTTTGGAAGCAACACACAGCAGAAACGCCAAAATACGAAATCGTGAAACACTCTCGTGCTTGGCCACTGAACATAACTTATGGTCACATCGACGAAGGCTTAAGGGAGGAGCCAGCATGAATCTAAGCCCCATTTTGAAGATCGAGACTTGGAGAGTTGAGATGCCTCGCAACAGGAATTCGTGATCTACAAAATCGTGAAATACCTTTTGAACAAGCCCTTGGTCATGGCCGACAATCACGTGAAAGGAAGTGGCTTAGCCAGAAGAGCTAGCGCGCACTGTGAAGTTTTTTTTCAGAAAGGGAAAAGGTGCGAAAGGATGAGATCACGCAAGTTATTTCTATGGTGTAACTACTAAAGACCACTGATGGTTTCAGCCTATCAACTGGAGTAGCTATAGAGTGATCGCTAGAGGAGCTGAAGAGTCTCGACTACCAGAGAGGATAAGGAATCTTAGAATAACACATAGTGATGATGAACGCATGAGCGTAACCGCCAGGGAAGATGAAGAGTTGTTGTGATGATCGGGACAGGTGTTGGCATGATGTGTCATGCAGAGCAGAGAAGATATGGAGTGCTCTAGGAGAGCCTTTTGGGTATGAGGGGAGAAGTTGTCTGTGCATAGGACCATAAGGGTATATATGTGGCACAACGCATAGAGAACATGTTGCGGTTGTGAGTGCTGCATGCATGTAGAAGCATGTTGTGCAGGAGCTGAAGCTTAAAATAATAAAATAACAGAGATGCATATCTGTGAGAAGAAGAGAAACTTGAGGTGTGCATGTTAAGATAGAGGAGAAGACCAGAAATCTGAAGAGCAAGCAGGAAGACACTGATGGAGGCAAAGCAAAGCAGCATACCAGAACAATGATAATCCTGGTAAGCCAATGAAAACTATTAAATCACTATAATAAATTCACAAAAAACAAATTTTTATATTTCAGGGTGGTTGGGAGGTGCTTGGGAGGATTGTTGTCCTCAGAGTTTCAAGCAGGTGCTTGAACGCAGGGAGTTAAAGCTTCCATCTAGGTGTAGCCAGAGAAACTAGGGTGGCAGGGTGGTGTAAGGGATAACATTGGTTATCTGATATACAGGTCGGTGCCTGTATGACTGGAAGTTGGTGCTTCCATCTAGATGGTGCTGGAACATTCAGGGAGTTGGTACTTCCTTCTAGTGGGTGCTAGAGAAACCAGAGAGTTGGTGCTATCAGCAAGTAGCAGCATGCAAAACATAGGTGTTAGCCTCATTATGAGTTGGTGCTCATAAGAATGATAATGTACATAAATTAATTGTCATATAAAGAAGAAGAGGCTTTCACCCTTTTTGGGTTTCCTTAGGAATATCTGTCTCTATACTATACATGTGTGTGATTGATGTTGAATAATCTACTGCTTATCTATTGTGATCATCATTGAGAGTTCTGTAATGAATTTTAAAATGGATATAATTGTTTAAGCACAGTAACAACTGATTCACCCCCCCCTCTCAGTTGTCCAACAATTGGTAACAGAGCTGGCCCTTTTTATCTAAGGGTAGATCCTAGAGCTTAAACATGTCAAGCCAGGAAGAAACTTCAACCAATAAGGCCCCTCTATTCAATGGAACAAACTTTGCCTTCTGGAAAGTTAGAATGAGAACCTACATAATGGATTTAGGTGCAGATGTCTGGGATGTGGTAGAGACTGGTTATGTAAAGCCAATTTTACTAGATAATAAGGACAACAAGCTATAATTTAGCTTCAACACTAAGGCTATGAATTCTATCTTGAGTGGGCTTGCAGAAGCATAATATCTAAAATTTATGCACTTAGAAACTGTCAAAGAAATGTGGGACAAACTCATTAGCAGTTATGAAGGTAATGAGAAGGTAAAGGACGCCAAGCTTCAAACCTACAGAGTACAGTTTGAACAACTGAAGATGAAAGAGGATGAAACTGTTAGAGAGTACTTTCTGAGAGTTGAAGAACTGGTAAATGCAATGAAAGCACTTGGTGAAAAAATGGAGGAACCCTCTTTAGTTCAGAAAATTTTGAGATCTCTACCAGATAGGTTCAACCCGAAGGTCTCTACTATAGAAGAACTTAATGATCTAAAATCCTTGGCGTTTGATCAACTTCTAGGAACGTTGATTGCATATGAAATGAGAATATTTAAAGATAAACCCACCTCCAAAGAAGCATCATTTAAAGTAGACAAGAATGAGGATTATGAGCCTGATGAAATTGAAGAAAAATTTGTGAGAAGACTGAAGAAGGGATCATGCAAATACAAAGGTAAACTGCCTTTCAAATGTTTCAACTATGGTAAGATAGGTCATTTTGAAAATAAATGTCCTCACAAAAGAAAGGATCAGACATATGATGATGAGGAGAAGCACAAACACATAAATTTCTTTAAAGCGAATAATTGAAGGTGAAGAGAAGTACAAATCCAAGAGATATGGTAAAAACAAAAGTTTATGTGTAAACAATGATGACTCTTCAGGAGACACAGATAGTGATTCTTCTTATGAAGATAAGGTTAATGAATTTATGCTTATGGCCAAAGAGGATTATGATAATAAAATCACATGAAGTGATGTTAATGATGAAGAATATGTGGTTGACTTGGAAGGAGAAATTATCAGTGCCCTAGAAGAAATTGCTAGACTCAGATTTAAGAAGAAAAAGAAAAAACAATTGTTGATACAGTTTGAGAAAGACAGTAAAAAAACTGATGAAGACTTTGCCCTGCTAAAAGTGGAATTAGAAGAGGCAAAGAAAATAGAGGACATTATGAAACAACAATTATCAAAGAAGGCAAGATGTGAAGCCTTGGAAGAAGAGGTAGTAAAAACTAGGAAAGAGAAGGAGAAGTTTAAAGCATTATATCTCCAAAATCTTCCAAGCATTAAAGCCTCGGCAGAACTAAATGACATTCTGAGCAAACAGAGATCTCCTTTGTTGAAGAATGGTTTAGGTTATGTAAGTGGTTCAAGCAGAAAACAACCAGAAAGCAAAGATCCAGTAAAGATGATCAAGTTCCAAGTCAACAGACAATCAGACCATGTGAGTACTCCGCCACCAAAAACTAATAAAGACAAGATGATCCCTGATAAAAAAAAAATATATCAGAAGATGGAGCAACAAATGCCAAGAATAAGGCCATCCTTTAGGTACCAAAATTTCTTCCATGGTTACTATTTTTACTGCTCTAATTTTGGTCATAAGATTGCAAATTGTCAAATTAAGTTTAGAAACATGCAACTAAGGAGATCAAGAAATAAGAAATCTTTGCAACATAGAACTAAACAGCGAATGAGTAGACAAAGTTGCACGAATCACTTTTACCTATTGAACAATGAGCTCGAATGCTATAAATGTCATAACTTCGGCCACAAAGCTGCAAACTACCATCTAAAGAATTACAAAGAAGATCCAAGGATAAAACCCTTAGCTAGAAATGCCAACACATGGAAAAAGAAATATAGTGAAAAATGTGGTCTAGTACTTTTAGCTCAAAAACAAAAGAACCCCTAGTATATAGACAGTGGATGTTCCAAGCACATGATTGGAGACAAGGATAAGTTTTTGTCTATAAGTAAAATCAAAACAAGAAATGTGACCTTTGGAAATGATGAACAAGGTAAAATCAAAGGTAAAGGGATGGTGAGTATGAGTAATAGCAAAGGAAAAGCCCAGGATGTTCTGCTTGTAGATGGGTTGAAACATAATTTTCTCAGTGTAAGTCAAATGTGTGACAGAGGATGTGAAGTGGTGTTTACTTCCAAATATTGTAAGATAAAGTCTGTAAACTCAGAACAAGTGGTGGCTAAAGGCATAAGGATAGAAAACAATGTCTATGTTTTGAAAGAATAAAAAAAAGAATGTCACTTAAGCAAGTATGATGAAAGTTGGTTATGGCATAGGAGACTTGGACACCTAAATTTTGATCTAATCAAACTTAGAAATAGTGGGGCAGTAAAAGATCTTCCAAAGATATCAAATCCATATGATTTTGTATGTAAACCTTGACAAATAGGAAAGCTTACCCAGACACAGTTTAAATCTAAGAACTTTGCATCAACAAAGAAACTGCTTCATTTAGTACATATGGATTTATGTGGACCATCAAGGAAGGAAGGAATAGGAAAATAAAATTACTTCATGTTGATTATTGATGATTATTATAGACTTACATGGGTTTCCTTTCTGAAAGAAAAATCTAAAGCATTTGAAAAATTCAAAGTGTTTAAGGCTCTGACGGAGAATCAAACAGGAAAAAGACTGAAGGCAGTAAGGTCTAATAGAGGAGGAGAGTTTGGTTCAAGGGACTTCAAAGAGTTTTGTGATAAACATGGGATCAAAAGAGAGTATACTATTCCAGGGACTCCACAACAAAATGGAGTAGTTGAGAGGAAGAATAGATCAGTTCAACAGATGACAAGATCAATGATGAATGAAAGGAATATTCCTCAGACATATTGAGTAGAATCAATTCATACAGCAGTACATATTCTTAACAAATATCATCTCAGGCCACAAAGTGACAAGACTCCTTATGAACTATGGTTTGGAAGACATGCCTCAATCAAGCATTTTAAATTTTTTGGGAGTAAGTGTTATATCAAGAATAATGATGAAAATATTGGCAAATATGATGACAGGGATAATGAAGGTATCTTCTTAGGGTATGCTACAAATAGTAAAGGATACAAATGCTATAATAAGAGGCTACATAAATTGGTTGATTGCATTGACATAAAATTTGATGAAGATATCTCGGTACAATATGTAAGCAGTGTTGAATCAACAAAAGAGGATATAGTTGAAGTTAAAGATGAACGGGTCCAAGAATCAAAAAAAGAAGACTCTGATTCAGACGAAGATACAAATACTCAGGCAGACTCAAATCAGGAGACAACATCAAATCCCTCCTCCAGAATTGCTCAAAAGAATCATCTTGCAAGTTAGATAATTGGTGAGAAAGACAAAGGTGTACAAACCAGGAGAAGGGTAATCAAAGACACCAAGCAATCACATATAGCCTTCATATCCATGGTGGAACCCAAGAAATTTAATGAAGCTAGTGAAGATGTAAATTGGTTAAAATAAATGAATGAGGAACTGGATCAAATTGAGAAAAACAATACTTGGGAGCTTGTTCCTAGACCTGCAAAAATGTAATTGGCTCCAAATGGGTGTTTAAGAATAAAATGAATGAATGAGGACATATTGTTAGGAATAAATCCATATTGGTTTGTAAGGGGTATGCACAAGTTGAAGGACAAGATTTTGATGAAACCTTTGCACCAATGGCAAGATTGGAAGCCATCAGAATGTTTCTTGCCTATCCATGTCATAAGAAATTTAAAGTATATCAGATGGATGTCAAGTCATCTTTTCTTAATGGAGACCTAGAAGAAGATGTATACATGGAGAAACCTGAAGGATTTTCACTAACAGATAATCCTGACTATGTCTGTAAATTGAAAAAGGAATTATATGGACTGAAACATGCACCACGAGACTGGTATTATAGACTGGACAAATTTCTACAGGACAAAGGGTTCAAGAAAGGTTCTATTGACAGTAATATATACATTAAGTCTGAAGGTGATGATTTATTATTTGTTTTGGTTTATGTAGATGACATTACTTTTGGATGCACTAATGACCCTTTAGTTCAATGGTTTGCTAATTCAATGCAGACTGAGTTTGAGATGTCCATGATAGGATAACTGTCATATTTTCTTGGTTTACGAATCAATCAGAGTTCTGCAGGGATATTTATCTCTCGAGAAAAGTATTTGAAAGAGATGTTAAAGAGGTTTCAGATGGAATATTCTACACTTGTGAGCACATCTATGGTGGTTGGTTGCAAGCTTAGTAAAGATTATATTTCACCTGATGTTGATCAAAGAACATATCGATCAATGATATGCAGTCTTATGTACATCACAACATCTCATCTTGATATAATGCAAGTTGTTGGAATGGTAGGTCGTTATCAATCTTCTCCTAAGCAAAGTCATTTGGCAGCTGTCAAAAGGATATTCAAATATTTGAAGGGTACAATGACTTATGGTCTCTAGTATCCTAGAAATCAGAATTTTCAATTAACTGCATATTCAGATGTTGATTGGGAAAATTGTTTGGATGAGAGAAAAAGCACCAGTGGAGGTGCATTCTTCTTAGGTGATTCGTTAGTAGCATGGCTTAGTAAGAAGCAGGGATCTAT
>JASDQU010248491.1:0-13035 GCA_032191745.1 Picea mariana
GCATTTTATTGTTGATAGCAGAAGCCAGAAGAACCTCATCTTAGTAGAGCTCATCAAACAATTGGAATTTTTGACAGCACCACACTCGCAACCATACAACATCGGGTGGTTTTTTTAGGGATGAGATCTTTGTGTCAACCAACAATGTAAATTGTCATACCTCACCCATCCCTTCAAGGATGAGGTACTATGTGATTTTTCCCCAATGGATGTCTGTGATTTTACTTTGACCAACCGTATATGTGGAAGCGCCATGCTATCTATGAGTCTCGAACCTGTAGTGTCATTATTATTTTGGGGGGTCATCATATCTACAGGATACCAGAGGTAGTTCTGACTATTTTCCCACCTAAACAGTGACACAAGGTAGTATCTCATACTACAAAATTTCTCTTTCTCATAGTATGTTCGAAAGGTGAACATAAGAACACCACAACCACTGTATCCTTAGTCCAAGCACCTTCTGTCCAACAAAAGAAGGTCAACAATATTGAAGCAAACCACAAGGATTCCTTATACACACAGTCATATCATGCAACCAAATGGGCTCAAAAGTACCAATCCTTCCAACCACAGGTTCGTGACATCCTTCAACAAGCTAAGCAACACAACTTCTCTAGCAAGGAAAGCATCTCATCAAGATGCAAATTCAAAAAATGTTTTCCCTTCTCCCCTGGGAACTCAATGAAATGGAGACCATTGATTCCTAAGGAGGTAGGGTTGATCCAGGTGGATATCAGTGGCCACCCACCTATTCCAACTAGTTCAAAATAATATTTTGGAAGTTTACTATTTTTAGTAGTTTTTTGGTTCTTAACTTCCATGGCCATTTTGAGGGCCTAAATGAAGTATTTTATAGATAGAGAACCTCAATCATAATCAAAGGCTATGATTGATCCCCCAAAATTAATCTCTTCTATGATACCTTTCCAACGAGCTATCATGCACCCAAAATGGAGATTGTATACCAAAGTTATGCCCTCGGGAAGTTGATACACCAAACTACCCAAAACGGGGTCCACAAAATTGTTGACTTTTCATCTTTTGAGGTTAGGGTTTTGGAATTTATTTATGTTAAAAGGTCCTTTGGAGCCTCATTTTAATGATAATATTCTTGTGAATGTGAGTAGGTGTTACATCTCTTCTCAGAGATAAGCTGCCACCATTTCTATTGTTTTGTACATTTCACTCATTAATAGAAATTGTTTATTACTATATATCTGTGTTTATGGTTACATGTATGATGTATTTTTGTATATTATTGGATATCTGAGATATATCTATACATTTATTTATTATATATCCACTCTCATTTTGTGCCAAAAACAATCAAGATCAGACGAAGGGGGAGTCTAGCGGTGGGGGGATTTAATTGCACTTGTCACATGAGTGTCAGGTAGAAAAGGATTGGTAGATGTCAGCCCATCCAGGGTGGATTGGGTTTATATTTATCAAAATCATTGATTGCCTTTTTATTTTCACACACAAGCTATTCTACATTTTGGGGAAATGAGAATCATATACCTTTGTCGTCGCCTGTATCCAATGGTTTTGTTGTGCCTATTGGATATCCAAATGATATGAAATTATACAACATATTCTCCAATGCCAACAATATTTGTTTCATCTATCTTTCTCTCCCCAGTTCCTAGTGGTCAGCACAATGGTAATTACAAAGAATAATTTATCTTTATGGAAAACAAACTATTGTTAATGTTTATCTATCTTATATTTTATGGGGGTTCTTAATTTCTGTAAATATTTCAAAGTCAAGGAAGAAACAAACTATTGTTAATGTTTATCTATCTTATTTTTTATGGGGGTTCTTAATTTCTGTAAATATTTCAAGGTCAAGGAAGGAACATGTGTAGATATTTTTAAAAATGCATATGGACAGGTCAATGAGCTTTCTTTATTAACCTGGTTCATTGGACCATATAGTGTAGATGCATTAATCAAAATTTGAGAAGCTTTTAAAAACAATTAGTGGTTGTTTTAATGTTTTCTTAGGGGACTTTCATGGGTCGATTGAAGGATTCTTATGTTACTTGAATGATGATTTATTTTGATATGTACCTACAAATACCCAATAAAATTTATTAGGGTTAGTTTTATTCATATTAGGGTTAGGGTGAGGGAAATATTAGGGTTATGGTTTAAGATTCATAAGGCTTCGGTGGTCCCTTACACAAATTTCTACCCCTTCTGGATATGAGAACATTTTGACTTACACAATTTCAAAAGGATTTGGTGTAGAATCTATCTATGTCGTGGATGCTTCTTACACACTAGTTGAGCTATTAGTCACGTAGACCATTTTAGCTCTGCTACAGAGCGGTTGAAAGAGATGTAGTTGAAATATTATTAGTCAAGTCACTTTGATAATATAAAATAATATTTGGTAGTCAGGTGGTCCCCGAATTTAGTTTCATGCCAAGAACACTTGGCGTGCACTTGTAATTTTATCGATGTGATATTAATTATGGAAACATTTAGTTAATTTTGATATCAATTATGGAATAAGTTACTTAATTTTTTGGCAAATGTATTATATTTGGTTGTAGTTTAAGTTTGACATAATTTAAGTTTTATATGTTAGGTTTTGTTTCATTTTAAGTTCTATAATTCATTCCCAGATGCTTCATTTGGAGTTATACGTGTTCTCTTCTTCATTGAGGCGTTTACTATTAAGTTGTTGGGATAATTGATTGTTGATTTATTAATAAAAATAATGTTTAATTTTTGTGAATGGAAGTGTGGAAAATGGTCAAAGAAATTGGTTCTCACAAAGAAATTTCGTCTCCAAACTTCATAAAATAATTCCTTAAAAAAGTATATTAATTGATAGAAAAATTTACAAAAATTAAAAACTTTACCTTAGAACTCAAGTATATAGTTTTGTATCCTATTTTAAGTTTTGGCCTCATCCTTCCCCTCCATCCCTTTCTCCTTATAAAACCATTTCTCCTTTCCCAAGTGATAAGTTGGTTGCGAGAAGCTAGTGTGGGTTTGATGCACTTAGAGCCATGATAGAGGAGTCCAGACCTAGTTCACAGAGTGATTATCGACGAAGGTTGTAATCTCTTTTATCTTAATATTGAATAAAAGAGTTCATTCTTGTCCCAAAACATTATGTATATATGATTTTATTGATTTATGCATTTATTTCTATATCTGAACATTGAAAGTGATAAGTAGAGATAGTATATATTGTAGCATCATTTTCCTAAACTTTGAGAGGTCATCTTTCGGAGGAGACCTGCAATCTAGGAAGTTGCAAAGGAGAAAGGGGTATACACCAGCCGCAAGGACTAAAGGTGCACCTATTGACCTTATTTCCTCTCTCTTTTCATTTGGTTTGGATAGTTCTGGGGTAGATTAAGGGTAGAAAGGTATTTTAAGGAAATTCAGTGCTTTGCCTGTACTTAGACCCAGTATAGGGGTATTTTCCCCATTAGCACGACACGGGAAAAGATTAAATTCCACATAGGTCTAAACCTGAAATTAATATCAATCATTTGTTCGATAGTCTCTCCAACCTTTTTTTCTTTCTAGAACAAAGGAAGAATCAAAGAACATACATAATTGAACCCAAAGACTCATCAAAACCATTCATCAGTTTAAGATCTATTTCAAAGAAATTCATTATAATACGATAAGTGCGAAAAACCTAGGTTTCCTAAAAGCATTGGGCTCGATAGAAGAGACTATGGGCCATTCCCAAAGGGGATACAACTTATTTCAATTTGCTAAACATTTTTAGAACAAAATGTCCATGACTCGATAACTTGAGGTGATCCATAGGATAAATGTGGAGATGTAGGTCTTTGGTTATCAAATATCAAATGAAAAAATAAATAAAAATAAATCCCATGCCTTTTCTTCCAGCTGTAAAGTTGTGCTCATAAAATAGAGGAGTAAACAATCTTTTCACTTATTTTAAAGGCATAGAGGGACACCAAGCGAGATCTAGACTTTGGATCGAGCATATAAATTTATTCATCCATATATATTCAACATGAATTCTACATTTTTCAAGTTTTTCTCTCATTTATTAAATCGCAAACCGAGGTCTCTAGGCTCCATGAGGATGCATATGTGCTCAAAGAAATAAGATTTTATAAAAAGGAAATTTATTGATGGTATGAATTTTATTGGTTGTGATGGTTTTGTATATGGAATTGGATTTGGAGAAAATAACATTACTTTAACTAACATGTGTGGGAACTATTTTTCATCTCATTAAAGATAAAAAGTGGTTATTTTCCCATGTTCCGTACTACTGGAAAAAACTACATTTTTTACCTATTCCAGTTATATTAAAAGAATGTGATAAGAATGGATAATCAAAATCTAATAAGTTCATACCAGTTGGAATTCTTATTTTATTTCCTAGCTATAAGTCAATGGAGAAACTCGAAAACCAATGGAAGGCGCTAGAAAATGAACGTCTAGACTGGAAACTGAATTGTGAAAAAAGTCATCAAAGAGATAACTTATATAGAGTTCTATTGCACTACCTAATGGTTCATCATGGAAAATATAGTTGGCTATGTATGTGCATCAGTCATGAAAGGAGAAACAATGTTCTAATCCTTACCATACACACACACACACACATGTGTGTGTGTGCATACATACATACATACATACATACATATACATATACATATACATATACATATACGTGTGTGTGTGTGTGTGTGTGTGTGTGTGTGTATGTATGTATGTACACACACACACATCTCTCTCTCTCTCTCTCTCTCTCTCTCTCTCTCTCTCTATATATATATATATATATATATATATATATATATTAAAACTCGTATTGCAAGTATAGATGGATTGGAATTCACAAGTAGTTATGAGTGACATTTTTATATTGACACTTCTCTTTAATGGAACCAACTTCATTCTTTAAGGTATGCTAATAGGATATGAAAAACATACTTATGTAAAATGTCATTCTACAACCATCGACATAGGGAAAACATGGATATAACTATCATGTACAAGAATCATTCACACTTTGACATTTAAGAGGATGACTTCTTAATCCTACACTCATGTAGTTCTATCAAAATAAACCAATGTAAAGAATAATAAAATGGAGGTGGAGATTCAAAAATATCCATCTCATGATGGTAGTATAATAATTCCCTGATTATCTCAAGGATAAACACAACACAAGTAAAACACTTTAGGGTTTCAAATCAATGAAGAGGTTTCCCTTTTTGGTATCATAAAAAATTCGATGATCCTGAATTTTTTTTGACAACTCTCTGTAACTTTGGTTGTTTAATAAATGATATGTAAAACGATCAAATTTAGAGGTGAATAAACACCTCCAAGAATGTGACATCCCATGAGGTTCCCCTGGTAGTGGTGTTGTATTTCAATTTCAACCTATATTTACAACATTGTAATGTCCAACAATTCTCAAAAGAAATCTAAATTCCCATTCTCTAGTACATTCTTTATATGATGTTGAGACGGGGGAAATTTTGTAATACCACTTGACAAAATGATGGCAATGATAAAATATGATAATTGTTCGATTCATGGAAATACTATGAATCCTACAGGTTACTCCATTCTCAATCATATTAGGGTTATCTGTTCGGAACATCATGAATCCACATTAATTTTTATCGAGGCAATGGAACAAATTCTTCTTTCAAAATATTAACCAATCATTGATGCCTAGTGAAGAATGGAAGCCAATGAGATTGTGTTTCTATGATAATGATCACCATCAACATTATTTTCCATGAGGACTCCTGATTTAATCGTTGCACAAGAATTTTCATACAAGAGCTTCGAGAGATAATGTGGTTATCCTTGAAGAACATGGCAAAATGTCTCAAGTTACCTCGAAATAAATATAAAATGTTATTGAGTATAAATAAAATGTTTCTATTTTATTAAAGAATAAAACACCTAATATTTTAACTATTGGTCCACCTCAACCTTAAATTTGGTTGACAGGATTTAGTTACACAAATAAAGGAGAGGACTCAATGTTAGAAGAGTATAAAATACAACTCTCAACACAAAAACCAGGGTTGCACATTTTGGCACTGCATGGGAGAGAAATGCTTAGACCCACAGGGCCATATTATTTACCATGGACCAGAAAATCAGTCAATGGGTTCACCACAAACACTGTAGATTATGTCTCTTTTCTCTTTGTTTATGTAATCTTCCTGTTGTAATCAAATAATTTTATCTTTCTCCAAGAATGTAATATTTTCATGATATTGTGCATCATAAAAGATTATTTGCAGATATATTCTCATTGTGTTTTTTATGGTTGTACCTGAAAATTAATGTTTTACTAATAATTATAATATGTTGGCCACTTTCTAATTATTATTTTAAGTTATTTCAGGGTTATGAGTATATTTGTTCTTTAACTACTGACATAGGTATGGTATTTATTAATGCATGTTTGTATTGAAGAACATCCTACACTAAATCATATTGTGAAAGGATTCATTTATATTGTTAAGTTATGGAATTTAGGTGAAATAGTCACTATGTTTTCATGCATACGATTAGATTGTTTTAATTATTTTCATATGATTTATTCTTATCATATGTATTCAAGATTGATCATATGCTCGATTTACCTCTGATTTCATGTCTTACTTGATGCCAAGGAGTATTATGTTATTCTCACTGACATTTGAGACCCTTCTTTGTATCTTCCATCAACTTATTTTTACAACTCTGTATGCTGGAGAAAGGCTCCCATTGGAGAGGCCCTAGTATGTATGATAGTTTGTTTGGAGCTATTGTCTTACTCCATCTTCAATTTATTCTTCAATTATTTATTATTTCATTTATCTTATAAATATGGATTTAAGGATGTGTATTAAATATTTGTTCTAAGGTTACTTTGAACAACATATTTTCATGACAAATTAAGGGTTACCCCCTTTGGTTCAAGATCCATGTTGAATCCTTAAGCAGGGAGGCTTTATATAAATCCTCATAAGGTTACTTGGCATTGTTCCATAGCTAGGAACAACATGAGGAACAACAACCTACAAGGGTATTTTTTGTGTTTCTCAATTGATGTACCTTTTCGAGAATCAATATAATTTTTCAATTCAATGGGGACAAGGTTCTTAGTTTATTTTTAATTTTTCCTATCCTATATTTGATCACTATAGAGAAACCTTACATAATTTGAAATCATTTTTATTATACTTCATGCCTACTAGCTTCTAGGGACTACTAATTGTTGGTTCCTTATGGTTATCCCTTTTGACACTCCAGGTGTTCTAGACAAGAACTTGAGTGCTTGGTGTTGATCACCTTCCTCAATTTATAAATTTTCCTCATGAATATCCTGATGAGCATATCAAAATATTTGCAAAGTATTTATCTCTATAATGTATCCATTAGAGAAATTTTAAGGTATAAAATGGGCCTCCCAAGGAATATAATAAAATAATAGTGAAAATAATAAAATAAGAGATGAATTATCAAAGAGTGGAAAATACCCTTGTATTGTATTTTTTACTTATATCCTTATATGCTTACTCAAATTTCAAGTATAGGCACTTGTTAGATGAAAAATTAAATTCCATATACAACAAGTACCCACTATGCATACATTTTATAGACCCACAATGAGATAAACTGTGATACATGAAAAATAATGTTTCTTCCAATAAACACATTTTTCCATGTATCTCAAGTTTATGTCATCATGGGTCTATAAGACATATTCAGAGTGGGTACTCATTGGATGTATAGTTAAATTCTTCATACAATGAGTCCTAGAAATGAAATTAGAGTAAACCTATAAGGAGATAAGTTAAAAATAGGATTAAAAAAAGGTAGTTTTGTTTTCCCCCCCAATACCATTTACATTTATAGTCTACATCATTATTTTAAATACTAAATTTGGTTCTTTTGAATTTGATGTTGATACAAAAATTCCTTTTTTGAGGCCCAATGTTTACCTCAAAAATTCTCTAATGCTCTAATCCTCCCCTTATGATATGTATATTCACTCACACTCTTCAAACCTTGGTCATTGAATGGTTCAATTCTCTTTGTATTCAATATATCTAGAACTAAGAGTGATTTTTAAATCTCTTTAAGACCATATTTAAGATCTTAAATCCTCCCTAAAATGTTCCATGTGTCATTTATATGATGATCATCATGATCCTAGCACCTGCAAAAGATTCTTGGAAGTCGAGAGATTAGCCACACTTGAAAAATATAAGTGACACTTAGAAGTGATGCTTATCAATTTTTCTTTGTTTCATGACCATTTGAAAACATCCTATGTTAATTAGAAGGGAAAGTTAAATCAAAAAATGAAAATATAGGCTAGAGAACTTCTTCAACTTCTTTCACACTTCATTCAACTAATATATATAGGCTAGTATGGAAGGAAATATTATTTTATATGTAGGTGGTCATTATTTCTACAACATAAGCCTTCTTTCCATTAACTTATAAGTTTTCACACTCATCATTAAGGTTAGGAACAACAAATTTGGTAAAATACCATAGGACATTGATTTTTAGCAAAGTCTCTATGTTTTTCACTCATATGCCATATTTTTACCATTGAACACCATATATTCCTACTATAAAAACAATTGTCATACAAAACTTTGTTCTAAAACCATATAATTCCAAGCTATAGTTTGATCCTTCTAGATATTTTATTTTGAAGAGAGAAAATACCATCCATGATCTTATTGTGACGCAACAACCTCCAACATGCCTTCTAGTGGTTAGAAAAAAGATAGGACATTGAAACCCTAAGATTTGATATCATTTTAAAAATCATAGGTACATAACATTAGGAAAAAAAGAGTCCAAGTAGACATTGTGGTGTTTAGAAACACCATTACAACATTATGGTGCAATAAACAAATTGACACTCATTTTCTTCTTCATTTTTCACATGAATTCTCAATATATGAGCATCTTTTTATATGTGTAGGTTACATGAGAACATAATTGATCTTTCATAAAGAAGGTCGATTTAGTCAAATTTGATCACCCAAGGTGGTCTTAATTACTGATATGGATCCACTTTTCCCACACCAATTCAATCACAATAGACCTAGTTGGGACCACTCAATCAATGCTAAGTTAGTCCTATTTGTGCTCATTGGGTTAATAAGGACCAATCAATGTTTCCTATGTCTACCACTTATCCTTAAATTGGGTTTACACATTCCAAAAATTTCATGGTTATATTACCTTCCCCTTTGGATAATTAGCACACCTCTATTTATCATTATTGTTATATCATCCATACATTAAGGGATTAATAAAATTTCAACACACCCACATATCTAGATGCAATATCTGAATTTTATTTTTATTTTATTTATTTATTTATTTTGCATTGGTTTAGAATTATATCTTAGACAATTTAAAATTATTTTCATGCTAAATGTAATTTATTATTAGTTAGGTTAGGGTTTGATTTCTCTCTTGTCCCTTCTCAACATCTCTAAATTGGAATATATTTGAAATTATATTGTATTTGAAACTCAACACTCAAGTTTATTGTGTAGAAGAAAAACTTAAATACCACCACCTTGAGGGTCTAGGTTTGGTCTACCATACTATGCTGAACCATAAGTGAGTCCCCACTTCTACCTAGAACTTGTGTGTTTCAAACTTTATTTGTGAATCAATTGATGAGATAAAAAGTTGAGCTAGATGTTTCCAATGTCTACCAACTATGGATTATTGGGTGGATCCCCCTTTATCATGAGTTAGGAAACTTTTCACATTCTTTATATCCCTCAAACCACTACTATTAGTATAAATAAGTGGATACTATCATGTGTACAATGTTGGATATGAAGAGAGCACCATGAGTGACATCATATTTGGCATTGAATCCCTTTAACCCAACCCCTAAATTACAATTTTCATACATTGACCCCATAAACCATCAAACATGGTGATGATTATGAGTTGTTGTGTTATACTTGGTTGATGCACATACTATTATCCATCAAACAATCTTTGTTCCATTACCCAAACATGGGTTCTCCAACTTCTCATGGCCATAACTCTATAACCGTGAGGAGTTATGTGACATTCCACATACCACAAGAAATGGCATGAAAAGAACTATCCATATAAAATAGTTTCACTGAAATATTCATTGACCTTCATCTCATTATTCCACAAATAAGCATGGGTTCTCTAACCATACTTTTAGGATAACTCAATCTCCAAAGTGTCTTCCCATGAGGGCTTTCACCATAAGGGGACCACTTTGGAGTTCATCCATTTTTACTTATTATCATCCATGAAAAGACAATAATGAGTCATCTTTACATGAAACAAACATGGGTCTATTACCCAAACCTTTGTGCTATTGGAATTTTCTACCGTACTTTCTCCAAGGGTTGAAATCAATCAATAAGGGTTGACATCAATCTACAATATCACTCTCCAATAGTTGACATCAATGAAAACCAACAATCCATACCAACTATCCATCAAACTAAGACATCTGTCTAACAATCTCTCCCTTTGGAATTGATGGCAACACCAACATTGATGGCAACACTTAGTCATGATAACATTCATTCTTATACTCTTTATCAATGTTTCAGTCTCTCCCCCTTTGACATCAATGGAAAAGGGTATCTCCCTTTGAGGATTCTCCCCCTGTCTATGTGCCTTTGATTTTTCTTTGTGTTTATAATCCTCTGGTTACTCTCTTTCCCTTCATATGAATAATATCTCCCCTTTGATAAAGGGTATCACTCTGAAGTCATATCACTCATTCTTCCCTTGTGACAATCGCACCCCTTGGAAACATGCCTCTATGCTCTCTCTCCAAGCATTTACCTTTTTCATCTAATAAATCTCTCCCCCTTTGTCCTATTTATGGTGCTTCCTCATGTACACCTAAGACATATAAGATAAGCATTCAAAGGTATTCATTTTGGAGTAGAAATTGCTCCTAGTCTCTGGAAAAGATATTCAAAGGCTTCCAATGGAAGTGGTTTTGTAAAGATGACTACGACTTGTTATTTTGTGCCCACATACTCAACTCTGATGTTCTTTTCTACAACCTGCTCCCATAGAAAGTGATACTTGATTGGAATGTGCTTCGTCTTGGAGTGCATTATGGGGTTCTCTGAGATACTAGTGGCACTTGTATTATCATAATAGATTGGAATGGGCTCATCATAATCAACCTGTATATCTGTCAGTGTTTGTTTCATCCAAATAATCTGTGTACAACATGATGTTGCTGCAATATACTCTGCCTCGACTGTAGATAAATATATTGATGATTTTTTATTGCTTAGCCATGATACTAAACACTCACCCAAGTAGAACGTTGCTCCATTGGTGCTTCGTTGGTCATCAATACAACATGTCCAATATGCATCTATGTAGTCAATAAGTGATAGATCCTTTCCTTTTGGATACCATAATCCAAACTCTTATGTTCCTTTGAGATATCTGAAAATCCTCTTCACTGCTAATACATGTGATTCCTTTGGTCCTGCTTGAAATCATGCCACATGTCCAACTTCCTGCATTACTTCTGGTCTAGATGTTGTCACATATAGTAAGATACCAATCATTGACATGTATTACCTCTGTTCTATATAATTTGAACCATCATCTTTGCTCAATTTGCAACTAGTTTGCATAGGAGTGGTAACTAGTTTGTAATCTTCCATTCTGAACCTCTTTCGCATTTCTCTGATATACTTAGTTTGAGAAATAAAAATTCCTTTGTTTCTTTGACATATATAAAGACCCAAAAAGAAGGATAGTCCTCCAAGTAATGACATTTCAAATTCGTTATGTATATCCTTTGCGCATTTCTGGCTTAACCTGTCATTAATACTTCCAAAACAATATCATCAACATAAATTTCAATTAATAAAATATTACCTTGAATTACCTTAATGTAGAGTTTGTTTTCTGTGCTTCCTTTCCATAGTTCGTAGGGAGTTTTGTCATTGTTGTTTTTGAGCATTACTCTGTTTTGAATGTGAATTGATGTATGCACTACATGTGTCCAAAAAATATCTATCAATTTGGAATCCATTAGCATTGTTCGAGCCATTTCCTGTGTAATTATCATCCATTATGATAATGTTCATTTTTCTTTGAACCACTCTATGAACCAATCTATGAATCCATTCTATCATGCACTATCATATATCTATCCAAACCTGCTAAGTGTTCTTATGAATCCATCTCTCTCCATACTGTCCAAGACTCTATTTGCGCAATTTTCCATAATGTTGACCCATTTATCACTATACTATCAAGAAGTCTTGATTAATATATCAAATACTTCTGCTAACTGATTGATTTGAATCTATCTTCTCAAAATCTGCAAGATTATCAAAGGATGGTTCTTTGGTATGAAACAGTTATCGCATAAACTCCCCCTGTCTAATATTCATATTACTTGGGAGTGTTTAAGCTAGATGGCTCCGAACAGTTCCTGCTCTGATGTGTATTCATCATCATCTTCATTGGTAGATTCATTATCTCTCTAAGTTCTGACTTCTTTCTTTCTATCTATGGATTCATCTTTCACTAAAATGCCTGAAAGTAAAATCTCTTGAACCTATTCCTTACTTACTTGTCCTTCCTTTCTTTCAGTTATTTTCCAAACCTTTTTGTATCTGACATCTTTCATTTTCTCTGTAGAATTTTCTTCATCTCGTTTTATTGCCAATCTTGCGATCTCTGGTACCTAGTCATTGTTCACCCGATCTTCCTGTTTTCTTATCCATACTTTCTTATATCTGATATCAATATTATATTTCATGGAAGTATCGATCATGCTTCTACAATCGTTGGCTAAGTATCCATAGTTATGACATTTGTAACACTCAATGTTACATGTGACTACATAGGCATGGTCTGCTTGAACATTTTTTTTATAATCCCTGCAATCTGCAACCTTATGTTCAAAGTTAGTACAATAAAAACAATGACCATAAAATAAATTTTCATACCTGGGAGTGAATGATCTTCTTTGTGGCATAG
>JASDQU010248493.1:0-16494 GCA_032191745.1 Picea mariana
GAAGTGTCTGGGTAGAAGGAAGTACTTGTTGCCCACCTTCAGCTGCTCATTTGCAGAAAGAGTAGGAGTCTTCTGCCCGATGTAGAATGAGTCGGAGTGACAGACTAAATGTTGAGGGAATTCTTGAATGATCTCGGCGACGCAGAGGGGTTTATGAAGGATCTGAACTGTGCCGCCAGAGGGAACCAGCTGGATGATTTCCTTGTGATTGCCTACCATGAGGCAGCAGATATGGTTGCCCATGTTTTATTTGGTTTGTTACGAGCAAGAGAAACATGAAGATGCGGCAAGGGTAGAACGCTGAAGTGGTGTGTTATATAAATTATAAAAGCAGTATTTATAGAGTAGAGAAGAGAGACGTGAAGGAGTAGAGAATATCGAGTCAACCAGCCTTTTCTTCATCATCATCACATACATCCTCCCTCGTGAGTTTATTGCAACAAAAGCGGTTTCCTTTTTCTAATTGCGAGACGGTTGGCTTCAACAGAGTAACGTAGAGAAGTTCTCTGGGTTGAATTTTTATTATACCATGTGTGAGCATAGAACGGATACTACGCGGTTTATTTTATCCAGACAAATAAACGAGGCAGGGAAAGGTGTTGTATGTAAAAGCCAGTTGGACATCAATTGACTTTCAAAGTTTACGGTCGCCGTTCAAAATATTGTAAATTTCATCGTCACGCTTACGTCGAGTCGGTGCAAATGGAGGATGAATAAGACATGCGAGAGGACGGGCGGCGGTCCCGCTGTTGAGTTGTAATTCGCAGCTCTTGGAGGGCTTTTACGGAGTCTTGCCTTTGAAACAGGAAGTTCAAGAGACACTCGCGCGCTCAACGAAAAGTGCTCACCGTCCAAAACATGGAATCTAAATCCTATAAATGAGTGAAACTAAATACATTCTTGTTAGTCCCCGACTCCCTGCCAAAGCACGCGATGGCAATCGATCCATGGTTGACCATGAATTACTTAGCGTTTGATTATAATATTTAAATTATTTTTATAAAGAATGCTATTGATCCAAGCTATTGTAATTTTTTCATTCCCAAAGTTTATAATAAGCTATTGTAATTTTTTCATTCCAAAAGTTTATGATAAGTTTATAATTTAAAGTTTTGAGTTTTATTCATTTTTTTCCTAGTTATTACAGCATTTATTCATGTTATTATGAGATTTGAACTCGGGTGGGAAGAATAACAATCATTCCTCACAACCATCCAAGTTACATCCAATTAACTTTGAGTCTTATTATTAATTAATTCAAAGACTATAGCAATAATTAATCCAAATGGTTTACAGTTGACATTGTATAGGTTCTAATTTTGACTAGCAATTTTTTTCCTTTTACACAAAGTTTGATGTAATAGATTTTATTTTTCAATTAAAAAATAGAGTAAACTTCATTTATTATAGGTGCCTTTAAGTACATTTGGCGGCCATCTCTGAATGCTCTGACATCAACATGTTTAATGCTCTAATCTACTATAATCTACTATCCTATAGGACACCTCATGCAACCATCCAAGATACACCCAATTGACTCCGAGTCTTATTAATTAATTCAAAGACTATAGCAATAATTAATCCAAATGGTTTACCGTTGACATTGCATCGGTTCTAATTTTGACTAGTAAATTTTTTCCTTTTACCCAAAGTTTGATGTAATAGGTCTTATTTTTCAATTAAAAAATAGAGTAAACTTCATTTATTATAAGTGCCTCTAAGTACATTTGGTGGCCATCTCTGAATGCTCAGACATCAACATGTTTAATGCTCTGATCTACTATCCTATAGGGCACCTCGTGGCCTTTAATGTTGTTGCTGTCAAATTTCCCAACTTAGGATAGAGCTTTTGGATGTCCCTACAGTGGTGGAGGCTAAATCGATCGGCCAATATATGTTGGATAAGGCATTTGTAGCTAAATGTTTGTGGTTAAATTTTGATTCAAGGAGGCCCTAGAGACTAGAACTCTGGACTTCTAAATCCCTTCTTAATATTGTTGCATATTTCATAAGTGAGTTGAGAAGGATTCTTAGGCACTAAGATTGTTGGCCATCTCATTATAGTGAATCTGTAGTGATTAATGTACCCTCTAAACTGAACAGAATTAATCTTTATGGGTTAAGAAAGAAGACAAATAAACTTATTAAAAATAACACAAATAAATAAGGTGACGTAGAGTATCATCTCATGATGGTAACTTTTTAAAATAAAAATAAATTGAAAATATTCATAAAGATATGAATTAAGAAAGATATAGAAATACAAGTTAATTTCTTTAAATAAAAATAAATTGAAAATATTTATAAATATGTGAATTAAAAAAGATCTCGAAATACAAGTTACTTTTTACCATGTTTTGTCATTTTCTCTCAAACCCTCCACACTAGTTTTCCTGCTCCATGCTTCTATGCAACACTAGTTCTCCTACTCCACGCTTGTTGGCAAGGCTTCGTGAGGGTCCACAATTTTTTTCTGCTCCACGCCTTGTCTACGAGGCTCCATGAGCCAACTGATCCAAGTCGAACTTGTGAGGCTTCACGACTTACTTGTGAGGCTTCATTTGTTACCTAGTCATTAACAATTTTTCAAAGAAAGAATTTCTTGTCCCACTGAACCGTCCTTTGAAATCCCAACTTCCTCTTATACCGTTATTTCCCCTAAAAGTGTCTTGGATTACTACTATTATTATCTCTATTATTACCTCTTTATGTAACCTTATTTTTCCAGTGGTTTCAGGCGGTTTCATTGGTGGAGGATAGGCAGTTTTGTCCAAGGAAGCAAAGGATCCATGATCGAAGCTCTGGTAGATTGTAAGTAAGTAAAGACAAAAGCCCCTATTTTTGTTTTTTAGGATTTTTACTATGCGGTTTGGGGTAATGTTACAACACTACAATAACATATTGCTTTTGAAAAGTTGCAAGGGTTTGTTTTCCTTGGTTTTGAATGGAGTAATTCACCCACAACTATTTATGGGAATCACTCCAATAACAAATTGCTTTTGTCAAGCTGCAAGGTTTTGTTTTCCATGGTTTCTAATGGAGTAATTCCCCCACAAAAATTTATGGGAATCATTTATGGATTATTTGCACACAAACTATGAACACCCATTATCCTAATACTTACATATATCAGGCCATTCTTCTCGAAGCTGAGAATACTAGCCTGATATATGTGATTTCGCAGCGCATGGGTGGGAGCCTGGCTCAATTCTGCATCATTGTTTTCGGTACAATAATATTGTATGTAGTTCAATCTCTCAATCGATCTTCCATTCAACAATCATTTGTTCTCGAGCAGTGTTCTCAGAATCATGGTCGCAATTGGTTGTTTCCATAATTTTCTTGGGACAAATTTCTTTGTAATTTGAAGCAAGTAAGTTTGTGGTATTATTCGAACCTTTGAAATACATGAGATATCTAGGCATTGGTTTACCCCACAGAGAGTACAAGGCCACCATTGACAAATGTAAGTGGAAAATCCGAGCTCTCATTGTAGACAACACCGATTAGGGTTCGAATCGCATGGCACAACATTCATATTATATGGTGGACCCTTTAGGAATATGAAAAATCACGCCGAGCTTTCCCATGGTGTGAATAATGGGCTGGATATTGCCTCCAGAATTTTGAAGCCAGTTAGGGAACAACAATTACTATAATCTCCTATGTCAAATTTTATTAGTTGGTTGGTGTGGTGGATACTGAATTTACGGGAGGACCTGCCATTCCTTTCCATCCTTACAAAGAAGACAAGCCTAAGCCTCCGGTAGAGGGTTGTATTTCTGATGCTACAAAAGAATATCAAAGGGTTGTTTTTTACTCTTTGATACCTCTTATTTTTTCAATAAGAAGGAAGTAGAGTTGGCATGCCAAATGTTTGTTGAGAGGTCTGCAACTCCTTTTCAAGATAACCATAGGTTACTATGCCCATAACCTTTACAATATGCAAAGGTTGTTGTACAAGTTCACTCGACTCGGAAGTGGAAATCTCAAGCTGCATCGGTCGATCGGTTCAAGCTCCTAGGTAAGCAACTTTGTTGAACCTATCTGAAATATTATTAGGGACTAACTACAGTTTCAACTGAAAATATAATTTAATCCTATTTTAGTTTAATTACAGAAGAGTGTAGCTAAAAGTTAATGTTTGAAGACCAGTATTTGATGATTCACACAAATTTACATGTTGGTTATGGTAGCAGAAGATAAAATAATATTCAAAAAAAATGTTGTCTGTATGATATCAGAAAAAGGAGTAAATAATATAACAGTCAAATATTAAGGCTACCAATTCAGACAAGCTCCTCCAAACTGGACATCCTAAAGTTGGGGATCAATTTTGGAGTTGGGATTCTTGCGCAGAGTAAAGATGGCCTTTTCCAAATACATTAATCATGTCATTGTGGTAGATTACAATTTTTTTCATGTTATTTTTAGTATCTATCAATGAGAAATTTAAAATTGCATAGTTACTATACTACAACAAATCCATACGAACTTACAGGTTGTGTTTTCTTACCATCAATGCTTGATAATTTTTTGGATTGTTGTTGTTTTGCATATTAATGAAGAAGGAAGTGAACCAATAAATATGTGGTGCTTTGAGAGAAATTCTAAATGTTTTTCAAGCAATTTCCACCCAGGCCTTTACCAGGGACACCAAGAAATATGTGGTGCTTTGATAGAAATTCTAGAGGTTTTTCGAGCAAATTCCAGCCAGGCCTTTACCAAGGACTCGAGAGTTGAATCAATCAAGTTGGGAAGGAAAACTCTAATGGAGGCACTGTGTGCAAAGCAAGAGGCAGGGTGATTAGTTGATTGAATGGGCAAGGTAAGGTGATTAGTTGATGGAATGGGCTTCAGCAGGAGAGACTGGATGATTTGTTGATGGAATGATCATGGTTCATGATGATGGAATGGGCTTGAGCAGGAGACACTAGATGATTTGTTCATGGAAAATATTGATTCATAATTATGGAATGGGCTTGGCCTTGCATGGTCATATTAGTTAATTATTCATGTGATTCGACCTCCATTTATGGACACGAATCTTGCATGGTGTTCAACATTTACTGCCGGGCACATAACCTGAGTGAATAACCCGACTGAAGAAGGGGAGTAAAGAGGGAAAACATTAAATGTTAACAAATTGGTGTTATCTCTCGAGATAACATTAGTTCACCTCCAAAGATGTACACCTTAATGTAATCATTATTTCCTAAGTTTCAAATGAAATACTTTTCATATCTTCTCCTTGTGTCTTGGGAAGAGGCCAAATAAGAGCTCAAACTAAAAAGTTAGGATAAAAATTTTAATTTGAGTTCAGAAAATTGTATAAATCTCATAAAACTTTGGCTAAAATGGTTCTTGTTGGTATTGCTTTCAGTGAATAACTAATAGAACAACGCCAAACCATTTACTGATAGTCCCACCTTGAAGGGAAGGGACTAATAATGCTTACAATGATTGTTGGTGTATATATTTGTAAATTTGAACTTAATATTAAAGCAATAAAATTCAATATATTAATTACATCGCATATATGTGAAAGTGTTATATTTCTCAACTTAATTTGTCGACATGATGGTGACATATTTTAAATACTAGATCACATCTTTAAATTTATTTTAATTTTAAATATTATAGATCCATTTTATCACTACAAAACTAGCATAGATTTTAAGTTGTTGTGCGGTATTAAAACTTAGTGAAAATTAATATATATTAGAAATATAAAATATGAATATTAATAATAAATTGATAATAATAATTAATATTTATTATTATTTTTAAGCGTATGTAATAATTTATTTTAATTTAGGTGTGGGAAATTTATACAAAAAATTCTTGTGGGCGTGTCACTTGGGAAACCAGACCAACAACAAAGAAATAGTCATATGTCAATTGACTCTGACTCAAGTTCCTTCTTATACCCTGTCTACCTATGTAAACATTGTAAAGAAATATCTAAAGTCTAATGGAGGGTATAAGATATATATTGGTGTCCATCATGATACAAAAAACCAAAAAGAAGTACATATTATTCATTCATCTGGTGACGATGTCTTAGGCTCTTGAGGTGGCCCAGGAGCCTCTGGCTAGGTGTTCTTTGACATGGTTATTGTCGTTGTGGAGCTGGAAGGAGGGATTTGAGCCAAGACATCTTGGATTAGCAGGTGGAACTCATCCAATTGAAATTGAATTGTATTTTGAGCATCCTCTCTCGTTTGCAACATATGACCCAACGACATCTTGAGGTGCCAATACAATTCTACCATTTTCCAATATTTAGTTTCAAAACCTATCGAGCTGCCAATATCCAAAACCCAATTGATGATTTCCTTGTCCACCTCCTGGTTTGGTGTTAAGCTATGTTCCAGGCGAAGTTCAGCTTCCACTTCCTCCAGGTGGGTTCAAATGCGTGGTGAGGTTTCCATATGCAAAGTCATCCTTGAGGGTTAGTCGTCTCATTGTATGCAGGTGTTGGAGGTCCTCTCTCCGAAATTGCTGGTGGGTACCCCCCCCATGCCTGTACCCACATTGGTATCCTCGTTGAGGTTCCATCGAACTCTCGATCCTCTTCCCAAATCCAAGACTAATGTGAACTAGAGATGGTTTGGGTGTTAGTTCACCATGCTCCCCACTATCGCTACATCACATGCTAAGCCAGTTAAGGATAAATTCATAATTTACTCTTAACATCATAATAATTATAAAATTTATAATTAAAAAAATAACATAAATTTATATTAAATTTACTTTCTTAAATATTGTGTCGGAAAAAAAGAAGGTGTCGGAAAAAAAGAGCACCATACATCAAACTGACCAAGATTTTTCCTTCTATTCCAATCTCTTAATTTTCATGAATCTCTTGTGGCTAATCATCTTGTCATTTTACTTGATACTCTCAAGATTCGGTCTCCAATATTGGGATCTTCACTTGACCAACTGAGCATAGAGTTTGCCCAAAGATTTGAAATACAAAGTTTACAGAGGTGCACATGTTGGAGTAATTAAGTCCTACTTTTCTTGTGCTTAATATTTGATATTAGTTATTGTAATCTCTATATGAAATGTTTGTTTAGGAGCTTGTTATATCTACATCCTATTTATGTGTGAAGTTGAGAGATTATTTCAACTAAATGGATTGTATGGCTAAGATAGCCTATCTATCTTATGTTAAAACTTAATGTATTTATATTGATTGAATAATATAATATGTATAGTTTTTGTGTGCACAATGATTTTCTATGTTGGTATTAGAGCCAATCTAGGATTAACTCCCTCACGAGAGGGTTGGGGAAAAAAAGATCTTGTGAGATGTACTAATCTTTCGGATAGGAGTAGGATTAGCATAGTTGTGTGAGAATAGATGAGTAGATTGTTATTGTGTTTAGTTTGTGTTTTTGTACCATTGTTGTGTTGCTTGAAAGACGAGGATATCCTTCAAAAAGACTTCAATTGTCACTAAAAAGATCACAATTCAATTCATTTCTAAGCCTTATGGAGGAAGAGCTACAAGTTGAGGAAAGTGTTAGTAGAACCGATTTTTGATAGCCCACGTGAAGAAGCCACTTCACAAGATGATTAAGAGAAACGTTTCTTAGTGGAATTGCATTTGAATTTTGTTGATCGTTGTTGATCCAAATCTATATATGAATTCGGGATATGAATATTTTTCCATCATATTTTTTGAGTGAATAAGACAAAGCGAAATTTCGATCACATTAGAGGTTTCAACAAATATACATATGGAAAGATGTGCAACATCGAAGATGTAGTCTTTGTGATAGATTGTTGCTATGTATTGAAGAAATCGATGTCGTGTAACGAAGTCACGTAATGATAGAGGAGGAGAAGCCTAGTGAGGACACCGAGATTTGAACCGTTGTCGTTGGGAAGTTTCAACAAGGTCCTAAGTGAATTCTTTTTTATAAGGATGACATTGGTGTTATATTAGTATATCAATTTATTTTAGTAGAGAAAATTTTGTCATTTTATTCCTAGTTTGTAAAATAAATGAAGAACCTCTCATATTTTTTAGATGACGGAAGAGATTTGTTTCTTAACGGATACAATGAGCTATGTATGTCGTCAAGAACACTGTTATTATGTTGTGACTATAGTTTGTGCACCTGTGAGATGAAATAGGTCACGTCGTAAGACTGAATTTTGGATACATTCAGTATCTAGACTTCTTTCCTATATAATTGGCAAATACAATGAGCTATGTATTTCAATAGATGGAAGTATGCCAATATAATGATTTAGTTTCTAGACTGCTTTTCTGAAAAATACAATGAGCTATGTATTTTAGCATATAGAATCATATAGAATTGTCAGTCATTACAAATACAAAATTGATGGTCAAAAGCAATTGTATCTTCAATGAATCAAGTGGTAGATCAAATGAATTATTGTGTGAAAGAGTGCAGTCTATGAGATTTCAGAAGTGGATAAAGATGTTGATGAAGACTATACCAGATAGAGATGACAAAGATCAAATATCAAAGCCAAGTACTCGTTAAGGAAGGGTGTTGGAGTAATTAACTCCTACTTGTCTTGTGCTTAGTATTTGATATTCCTCATCATAGAATGTATTAGTTATTGTAATCTCTACATGAGATGTTTGGTTAGGAGTTTGTTATATCTACATCCTATTTATGTGTGCTTTTTAGAGATTATATCAACTAAATGGATTGTATGGCTAAGATAGCCTATCTATCTTAAGTCAAAGATTATTATATTTATATTGATTGAATAATATAATAAGTATACTTTTTGTGTGTGCAATTATTTTCTAAGTGCACATACCATAAATCCTCATTAGAATTAGTATATAAATGCTCAATTTCAATAAACATTGTCTAATTGAGGTAGATGATTCCAACTTAGAAGTTTGATGTATATCTCTTTTTTATGTATATTCCCTTCAAATCATTTTATAGTTTTCATCTTCAAAATTGACCTCCACTTTCTATTTAGCTTCAACTTCGGCCTCCACTTTCTATTAGGCTTATTCAGTGGCCTATTCCTTCTCTTCTTCGTCCTGCTTGGAGTTAGAGAGAATTCGATGGTGGCCTCCTTCTTCCTGCATCTCGTCGGCTTGTGAAGATTTATTGGAACCTTCTATATTCATCTTCTTAATCTTCTTCTATTTGTTTCACCATGATAAGTGGTACACGACCAATTTTTAAAGGATCACCTTCTAGAAAATGAGCATCCACATGAACAATATCTCCTAGTTTAATGCTAATAACATCGAACCACAATTCCTGCATCTTGTTCTTGCCATTTCCCATTTATGAGAACCTAAACAAAAACAAAATTGTACTAATTAGGGTTGTCGTGATAACATGTACGCTGCATTTTTTAGCTTGCAATATTCCTTCTTTTGGCTAACTTTGTTTATTAAAGAGGAGAATATGGAATTTCATTTTAGGAGCTAAACGTGCAATGAGAGAAGCTGCAACGTTACTGACATTGTTCTCCTATAGGAAGTTGATTGTTGAGTTTATAAACAACATAAAAATGATTCCCATAAAGTATTTCCAGTTGGGAGGTTCACCCTGAAATTAATTGATTCTTCCAGAGTGAGTAACAAGAATAAACAACTGAACCGACCATAATGTAAGGAAGGTTTGCAAAAACATGTCCAACCTTACCCCTCCATTAGAAATAGAAATAGCCATGAGTGTTGCAGCTTCCATGACCCATGACAACAAGTTACACATAAAACATAAAAACTTGAAGAATTTGTTCTCCTTAAATTGATCATTATAGCATCAAACTTCATTATTTTTCTTAGCAAAACATGAAATTTCAAATTTTAATTGAACAGTTCTGACTATAAAAAATACAAGTACACCAAAAGGTCCATGTCATTTCCTCTAAACTAAGCGCAAGTGGGATTGGAGATAAATTAGGTAGAAGTAAAGAAGCAAGCAAGCCCGCAACCATTGTTTTGTTTTCGAGATGAGATGAGCGCGCCACCCATATAAGGGCGAGTTGCCATGCGTAACACAATGAATGGTGAAGGTAACAAGACCTTCAAAATATAAATGTTTTTTTTAATTTTTCAAGAAATATGATAACAATGTATTGTTAAGGCTTTGAAATTAAATTTGATTAATTTTCTCTTATCGCTATCAATTTTCTCATTCTTCTTGATTTGGGATATTTCTGTATTAAGTTTATTGAAAGAAAGAATGGATGACACACTGAAAGAGTTAAAGGAGAAGCTAGTGGAATCAGGATTTATCAGAACTGTCATTGAAAATTTCTCTCCTCGTGTGAAGTTATATGTAATCTACAACGATAAACAAATAAACTTAGGTGATGAATTATTGCCTGCTAAAGCTCAAAGAAAACATGTTAGATTTCAAGTCTATAGGGAGTGTTCCTAATCCGAATCTAGTTGAAATATTCAAGAACCCCAGATCAATAGTAGTGGTAAGACTTAGAAATAATGGAGAATAGTCTAGAATTACTATTCTTACATAGTTGTTATGTAGTTAGGATTGGATATTTTATTGGCATCTAGATCTTATTTGTTAGGAAGTTGTTTCTCTCCCTAAACAAACACATGTATCTTTATTATCTCATAATTCAATGATGATTTATGAGTGGTGTGTGGCGACCTCTAGGTGAATCCTATCTCACCTAAGAGTGACAAATTTATTTCAATAATCAATTTTGTCTTTCCTCGTCATTGTTTCAAGTTGGTATCAGAGCCTGGTCAGAGGCTGAGTACAGGAGTTTGTTGTAGGAGCTGCAACGTGGAGAGTTCGCCTATGTGGAGAAGATTAAAATGTTGTTGGAGTATTATGCATATGTGTGGAGGGGATCCGATCGATGTTGGAGTATTGTGTGCCTGCGTGGAGGAGATCTGATTGTTGCTACTACCCTGGGAAGCTCATAGCAAGAGTCTCTTCATAAGAAGATGAGATGAGATCCAGGATTCCGGTAACAAGACTGGAATATAACTTGGGATTTGCGTCCATAGCTTGCATCATGCCCCGTAAATATTTGTTTGTTGGATCGGCCTTGGGATCTTTGGTTTTTTTGGATTTTCTTCAGTGAGCAGTGGTGAAGACAAAGGATTGCATGTGGATTGATTATGGTATTTTATCCTCGATTTATTATTTGTTCCTACTGTGCATTTATCACTATTGTATTGAAGTCTATGATTTCTATAGCATGAATGGTGGAGTAGTCTTTCCAAAGGATATCGGATCACTATTGTTGTTGGATATCATTGTTGTTGGAGCAGAGATCATTGCTATTGGAGATCATTTTCCAGTTCATTATTGAGGGCGTAGAAGATCATTGTTGTGGAGTGTGCCCAATTCGATGTTGAGGTCCTTGAAACACTACAGTTTGCTGGCATTTGTGAGATCACTATCCTTTTTGGAGAATCACAAGTCGTTGAAGGGAGGAGGTTGTGTAGGGAAGGTCGCCAATGAGCTAGAGGTGGGATTTCTTGTGGATGCAGCTCTAGCTAGAGATCGCTAGTATTTGTCCTTCTTGATTCTGCAATTAGTTTGCTAGAGGAGAGAGACCTATATTCTAGTAATTCTACAGCAATCGAGCAACAAAAATCAGCTACAAGATTCGCAGAGTTCTTACGAGTAATTTTTCCTTCTTGTTTCCCTTATCAGTCAGACTTCAAAGTTTGCTTCCAGTTTACTGCATGAAGGTGTTTTTTGTGAGTTTTTGTATGAGCTTGTTGCGTGAAAGAGTTTGCAGAGATGGAAAATACACTTGCAGAAACTTATCTCAATGAATCCAATAAGCTATATGGCTCGAATTTCATCAATTGGAAATTCAATATGCATACCTTGATGGAAGGTTATGGTGTGTGGATGGTCACAAAAGGAGATGAAGTGAGACCCGATGCAGTTGCAGGTGTGACATCGACAACAATCCAAGATTTGGATAAGTGGGAGAACAAAGCCAAGGTATTATTAAGAATGTTTGTGAAAGATAATATAATTCCACACATTAGAGATGTTAAGACTTCTAATGAAACCTGGAAAGCACTTAAAGATTTGTATGAGACTAATAATACAAATCGTATTCTTTTTCTGAAGAGTAAATTGCTAAGTATTAAAATGGATGTAAATGAGTCCGCTAGTACTTTTCTTGGGCAAATTAAAGACATGAAAGATAAATTGGGAGATATAGGAGGAAAAGTGTCAAACATTGATCTTGTCACAATTACCCTAAATGGAATGCTAAAGGACTATCAAATGTTTATAACAGGCCTTGCATCTAGAGAGAAATCTCCTACCTTTGAGGAACTGATAGGTATATTGTTGTAAGAAAAAAAGAGGTGCACGAATTTGAAGCCTCAGAATTCAGACTTAGCACTATGGACAAAGAAGAGATTCCCTAAAGAGAAACTAGGAAAAGGAGGCAGAGGAGGAATTTCATTTTAGAGGAAGTCATTTTCAAATCCAAATCAAGGTATGTCATTTCCAAAGTGAAATAAAGCTATGTCATCTAATAGAAATGAGCCTAAGTGTTTCTATTGTGGTAGGACTAGGAATCTTGCTAGAGAATGTTATAAGAAGAAAAGTGATGAGGTTAGACATAAAAATAGAAAACATTCAGGATACTTTGCAGAAGAAAACCTAAATTTTGGTTCAAAGGATCTTAGACTATTTGTGTCCAATGTTTCATTGTCTGCTGAAACTAATGATGTTGATATATTCCAGTAACATTGTCGAATGGTATTTTCAGACACATTCACAATGTTGTGTATGTACTGGGGATAAAGAAAAAATCGATCTCTGTGTCCACAATTACAGATCAGAATCTGAAGGTTGGATTCTTCAAAACTTATTTCATAGTAAAGGACTTGCTAGATCATTACATAAATTTTGCTACAGGGGTCAGAGATGGAGGCATGTACAAACTTGATGTTACCAACAAGAATCATCAAGCATTGACTTCTGCAACTATGCCTACATAAACTCTTTGTCACTAGAGGTATGGTCACATTAATTATCATGATTTTTTATTATTACAAAAACAAAGTATGGTTGAAGGACTCCCTATGTTGAAAAATGAGTATGTTTCGTGTGAGTTTTATGCATTAAGAAAGATGCGCAGAGATGAATTCCCTTCTAATTATGAAAGGAGAAAGAAAGATGTATTAGAACTTGTGCATACTGATGTTTGTTGACCAATGCAGACAAGGTCCTTAGGTGTTTCTTATTTTTTTTTTCTATTTATTGATGATTGCATAATATACACATGTGTTTATGTCCTTAGGAGAAAGATTGATGTTTTTGAATACTTTAAGGAATTCAGAAACATGGTGGTGAAACAAACAGGAAAAACCATAAAAAGCCTCCGTTCATATCAAGGGGGAGAGTACATATTAGGGAACTTCATCAAGTATTGCAAAGATCATGGAATAGTACAACAATATACAGTACCCCACACTCCACAACAGAACGGAGTTGCAAAAAGGAAAAAAAACAGAACTTTGGTGGAGTGTGCACGGAGTATGATGAAAGGTAAGGATCTCTCAAATGCTTTTTGGGTTGAGGCCATTAGGACTGCTATTTATTTAAAGAATAGAAGTCCAACAAGGTGTCTTGATCATAAAACTCCTTTCAAAGCCTTGCATGATTCTAAACCAACAATTAGTAATTTGAGGATATCTGGGTGTAAGGCTTTTGCACATATTACAAAGGAGAATAGGAAGAAGCTTGATGCTAAAGCTATCAAATGTAATTTTGTAGGGTACTATTCAGAATTTAAGGCATATAAACTATTTGATCCATCTACTCACAAAGTGTTTGCGAGTAGAGATGTAATTTTCCATGAGTAGGCAGAAGGAAATATTGAAGATAATAGTCATGAAGGATGGTATGTACTTCTTGAAGAAGAAGAGGTCAAATAAGAGAAGCAACAACAACAACAACAACAAGAGCATCAACAGGAAGATGCATCCAATGACATGGATACATCCAACAATGAAGAAGGATCTTCACAAAATGGAGAAGAAGTCACCAGCTAATTGAGAAGATCTTCATGATAGGTTTGTTCACCTGAAAAGTATAAAGATTATGCCCTCATGAGTAATATTTCAAATCTCATAGAACCCATGAGTTTTAATGAAGCTAACAAACATGAAGAATGGAGAAAATTAATGGAGGAAGAATATGACTCTATAATGAAAAACAAAACTTGGGAATTGACTGAATTGCCTAAAGATAAAAAGCCCATAGGATGTAAATGAATATACAAAATCAAATTCAAATCAGATGGTAGTATAGAGAAATATAAAGCCAGATTGGTGGAAAAAGGGTACTCACAGAATGAGGGCATTGATTATGCATAAACATTTGCACCAATAGCTAAATTAAACACTATAAGATTGTTAATTGCACTAGATACAAAGTACCATTGGAAGCTTCACTAATTAGATGTAAAATATATTTTTCTGAATGGTGAGTTAAAGTAAAAGGTTTACCTTACTCAACCACAGGGGTTTGTGAAAAGTGGTCAGGAACATTTAGTGTGTAAATTAAATAAAGCATTGTATGGATTGAAACAAGCACCTAGGTCATGGTATGAAAAGATAGATTCCTTCTTTCTTCAGTAGGGTTTTATGAGGAGAAAAAGTGATCCAAATCTGTATACCAAGTTTGATGAAAATGGGCATGTTGTACTGATTTCCTCATATGTTGATGATTTAATTATTACAGGAAATTCAGAAAAATTGATTAGGGGAATTAAGAAGTAGATGTCGTAGGTATTTGAAATGAAAGATCTTGGTGAGTTACATTACTGCCTAGGTCTTGAGGTTTGGAGAAATGATGGTCAAAATTTTGTTTCTCAAGGTAAATATGTCAGAGAAGTACTTAAGAAGTTTAAAATGGATCAATGTAAAGTTTCTTATGTTCCAATGCAGCAGGACATAAAACTCTTTCATGATGATGGTTCATAGGAGGTAAATGGTACAGTGTATAGACAAATGGTGGGAATCTTGAACTATCTAACTACAGCCAGACCTGACATAACATATTTTGTTAGTGTGTTAAGTTAGTTTATGGTAAGACCTCTAGAAAGCTATTGGAATGCAGTGAAAGGGGTACTCAGGTATCTCAAAGGCACAATTGATTATGGTATTAAATATACTGATTCATTCAATGTTGAGCTGGCAGGTTACTTAGATTCATATTGGGTTGGCGATTCGTATGATCTGATATCTACTACAGGTTATGCCTTTGGCATTAGATTCGAGATTGTTTCAGGGAGCAGTAAGAAGCAACCTACGATATCTTTTTCGTTTACTGAGGCGGAATATAAAGCATTGTATGTAACAACTTGTGAAGTTGTTTGGTTTAGAATACTTATTCAAGATGTTGGAGAACAACAAAGGAAAGCTACGATAATCAAATGTGATAACCAAAGCTCAATCAAGGTGAAAAATAATCCAGTGTAACATTCAAGGACAAAGCATGTTGATACTCAATTTCATTTTGTTTGAGAAAATATGTAGTCTAATGATCTTGCTTTAATGTATTGTAATACTAGTGACAATATTGCTGATATTTTTACAAAGCCTCTTGGGAAGATTAAATTTGGAGTGTTTAGGGAGATGTTAGGATAGGATATTTTATTGACATCTAGATCCTATTTGTTAGGAAGTTGATCCTATTTGTTAGAAATTTGTTTCTCTCCCTAAAGGAATTCATGTATCTTTATTATCTCATAATTCAATGATGATTTGTGACCGGTGTGTGGCGACCTGAGGTCTCACCTAGGAGGGGCATTTCTTTCAAAAATCAATTTTGTCTTCCCTCGTCATTGTTTCAAGTGTAAGTTTAATTCATTTTTAGTCAATATATATGATTACATATTTTTTAATATTTCATCAAATTGAAGTTCATATTAATACCCTTTCATAAATCCATTATGAGGTTATGACAGATCCTTATGATCCCCACGACGAGTATTTGCACTCATATGCTATAATCCTCTTGAACTCATCAAATTTCTAAATATTATACATCTAAATCATTTAAATCATTTTATATAACAGTTTAAGGATAAATTAATTAAATCATTTAAATCATTTTAAATAACAGTTTAACTATACGTTGTACAGGTTAGGTACGTATTTGATCGATCGATGGAATAAGCGCATAAATGTTAACAGTAATGAATGTTTCTTTATCTGTGGTGCAATATTAGACTCATCCTTGCAGGTGTTGGTTGCCAACAAACCTCCATGATCAGTGTAACACCCTGTTTCCCCCAAACTTGTAATTAATCCTAATACAGGAATTACCATGCTAAAGCATGATGAAACTGTGAATGAATGATGTGAGTGGACCTTATGAAGAAGGTCAATAAATGTAAATAACATTATGAATTTATATTACAGGACTGCTGGGAGGGGATGTGCAGAAAAAGAGACCACAATGGTGGTGGAAGGCACCTGAAAAGGTGGCGTTAACTTCCACTGAGAATTAA
>JASDQU010248496.1:5629-16494 GCA_032191745.1 Picea mariana
ATTTTGGAATTCAAAATATCAATTTATTGTGTCATATTTGATTTCTTAAAGTTGATGAAAAAAAAGTGGCAAAATTGTTAGTAAGTTGTTAGTTATGAACTAATGTTTTGTATATTCTCCTTTTTACAATGTATTAAATTAAGCATCAATCTCTTAAATACTTTTCTGCTATGTATTAATTTAAATGCTTTATTTTATGTTCACTGTGGACTGTTAAAAAACACATGATAAAATTCAACATATTTTATTGTGGATTGTTCTTGGGCCTATGGGGACTGATAAAATTCAACATATTTCATTGTGGGCAGCTGAACTCTTGGGCCTATCCTACTATGTATTATTTTAAATGCTTATTTTTATTGTCACTGCGGACTGTTCAAAAACACAGATAAAATATGGTTGAAAATTGTCATAGAATGATATGATATTTTTTTATACATGTACGCTTTTTGTAAATAAATAAAATTTTCAACCATATTTTATCTCTGTTTTTCAACCATATAAAGAAGGGTATGTATAAAAAATTGTTATCACAGGTATGTATAAAAAACTCCACTCATTTTGTAGGATAGAATGATATGAAATTTATTTATAGTTTTGTAAGGAGGATCAAGTTTAAAATATAATTTTAATTGGAAGATTATTTAAATAAAAGAAATATTTATGATAAGAAAATAGATTGAACTAATTTCTTGACAATAGATTATGACATAAAGATAGATTAACAAAAATAAATATTAATAATACGAGAAAATATGATTCTATTGACATATCATCAAATAATTTTGGCAGAATAATCTTATATTAAAAGATTTATTTTTTTCTAGTTACTAATGACCCCATTGGTTACATAGATGCAATTAACTAATAAAAAAAACTAAAGGGAAGATAGACATATAAGATCTACTAAATAAATGAAAAGAAAAAAATAGAATGTGAAATAATACAAGAATGTGTTGTTATTTATCTATTTAAGAATATGCAAAACCAATAATACAAGGATGTGTTGTTGTTTATATATTTAAGAATATGCAAACCCAATAGATGGACGAAAAAAAAGTGAATTGCTAAATATACAAGATTGTATCATATCTATTTAAGAATATATAATAGTAGACAACACTTTAAACCATGCAAAACCTATTTGAGAATATATGGTAGTAGAAAACACTTTAAACCATGCAAAACCTATGCTGGTATGAATTGCACTAAAATGAAGAAATTTTCATGATCTACCAATTTCCTTTCAGAAAACATAAACAATTTGCAAGCTATGGTTTAGTACTATTCACATAAACCCACATTTTTGTAAAGGTCAATGATTCACTTGACTTTAGGCAAGGTTGTATTAATTTCCTTAACTTTGTTAGAGAATATTTATTAATTATAATTTATGTAATTTAATTCTAATGATTAACATTTTTAAATAAGTTTAAATGAAAATCAATTTAATTATTAAAATGGAGATTCTAAATAATTTCAGAATTTTAATGAAAATCAACTTAATCATTAGAATGAAGATATTGGTCCCCAGATGGGGTGCCACGCGGTGCAGGATGGGCACGTGGAGACGCGCCAAGAGGGGCCATTTATGGCGGCCAACCGCCCTCATATCCCCGCTAGTTATGAGGGACCTCACTTCAGTCGGCCTCCATCTTTTGACGGGGCCTCTCATGTGCGAGAACAGGCCGGCCAGCCAGAGCATTAAGCTCTCGGCCTTAATGGCTGCAGCCACCATTTATGTTCTTATCAGCCTTCTCGGAACCCTTAGCATGCATTTGCAGCTCACAGAGCCGAGTAAGATTAGGAGCGAAGGAGAAATCCTGGCTCTCGTCCTCATTTTAATCATGCTACGAGCCAGAGGAAGACCCCGCAGAGGAGCAGGGTGGTATGCGGCCGACTCTTGACGGAAAAGACACAAACGGTTTGAGCGCGCTCTGGTTCTTGCTAAGAGGAAGAAACACAGGGAGGCCATAGCAGTAGCCTCGCCCCCCAGAACTTATGTCGAGAAAATTACGACTATGGAGCTCTCCCACGACTTCTCTGAAAGTCGAATGTTTATGGTTCCAGACAATTGGAACCCCCCGGCGTGCATTGAAGCAGAAGCACCACCGTTCCGCCCGCGAGAGGCACACGGTCCCAGCGACGCTCCCATTGAGGAATTTTCCACCTGCCTGGTGGAGGAAGAGCTGCCGGAAGGCAACAACGACTTGCAGCCACAGAGGACGCAGCATGCACACCAGGAGACAGATGCCAAGCAAGAATCACCACCCCTGCCACCACTCCTTCACCCGAAGCACCTGAACTTGATCTTCGAGGTCCGCAACATGGTGGATGACCAAATCTTCAGGGCTGTCTGCGTTAGCCAACGCTTGGACATGTTGTATACAGCTTATTCCAGTGCCACTCCACGGTGACAATGCCCCACCTGCGCTCAGCTCTATGTCATTCCTGTCAGCAGCAGCAAGGAGACGAACGACCGCGAGGACCCCGGTGAATAGGTTCTTCTATTCAGCATTGTCTCCAACTCTCTCTCTTTTTTTGATGTTTATCAGCGTTGTATCTCTTCTAGTTGATAGCCCTGTTAGCGTTAGCATAGGCCTTACTAAACTACTGCTGAAACTGGTCATGCACCCTGGTTTCCTTCGGGCAGGGTGGCAAAATGAGTTTTTTGAATTTGCATGCTATTTTGGATAGGCCAGCTGTCTCGGTTTCCTTCACCGGTGGGACAGTTGGCACCTACATGTCATGGTGTATTTTCTGAAGTTTTAATATAATAGGATTCGCTTTTTACTTAAAAAAAAAAAGAATGAAGATATTGGTATATATATTCAATATTATTATTAAAGTGTTATTACAACAAGTGGAAGGGATATTTAAATTGTTTTTAGTTGTTAGAATATTAATTTAAAAAATGAAAAAAAAAATTACCACTTAAAGAAGTCAATGCTCTCAAATTTAGGATAGAAGAGATGTTCAACTTTTATTTGATTGGTGCAATAGTAATAAAAACAAAATTCTCAAGATAGAAAAGATATCCAACTTAATTATAGGTAATGTTTATACAATAAAATCTTGAGATAGAAGAGATGCTCAACTCTTTTTTGGTTTATGTGATAATGATAAAATTAATTGCTCAAATTGATGTGACAATAAAATAAAACCTTAAAATGGAAGAGATGATCAACTCTTCTTTAATTTTATCATAGTCATTAAAAAAATGCTCAAAGCTAAAAGAGATATTCATCTCAAAGTTCATATACCCTTAATAAAATAAAATCTCAAAATGAAAGAGCTGTTTTTAACTCTTCTTTAATTTTGAGAACAATAATTAAAAAAAAATATTTAAAATAAAAGAGATGTTCAATTCAACTTTTATTTATATAATGCTCATAAAATAAAATAAAAATTGGAATGAGTTAAACTTTGAAACAAGATATTATGACTCATAAAATAAAATAAAAATTGGAATGAGTTAAAATTTGAAACAAGATATTATTACAATAGAAAATATAAAATATGTTTAATTTTTTTTTTAAATTAATGCAATATTATTAAAATAAAATGGAAAAAAATACTATTGAAAAAAGTAGGTGTTCAATGGAAATGGTGTTTAACAATTTTTTAGTTTAAAATAAAATGCTCACAATACAAAATGTATACAACTCAATTTTGATTGGTGTAATGCTCATAAAATAATTTTGATTAGTTTAATGGTTGAAAAACACAGATAAAATATGTTTGAACCATATTTTATTTGTGTTTTTTAAGAATGATATGGAGTTTTTTATACATACCCTTTTTATACATATCCTATTTAAAAATAAGGTTGAAAATAGTCTAAACAAGTCATCAAATTTAATACAAGTCCAACAATGAAAATAGTCAAAACAAGTCATCAAAGTTAATATAAGTAAGCGATCTTCATTAAAATTGATCAAAATTTAAAGTTTTTTTAAGCCACCAATAGTCCCTTATAATCACATGGGAACGAGTCCTAGTTTTGATATGAAGTTATCCTTTTCACATGAAAAAACATTGAACAATCAAATTGCAAATAATGAATGCATTTATCCTATATGTAGTAAATTGGTTACATGCATTAAAGGATTTGTGTATATGATTTGGATAATTTGTAGGATTAAAGTATAATCATCCAAAGTATAGGTCAATTTAGGTTCCCTAAATACAATCTATAGGTTCCTCCCTGAAATTGTAAATAAGGTTTGATAAACTTTATAATTCATGGGAAAACAACTTTTCTTAATTGAATGGACCATGAAGTAAACTAAACTGGAAATGATTTTAGAATCCTAGATATTCATAAATACATGTACTTTCAATGCAAAATAAAAAATTCTGGAATGTACATGTGTCACTTGTTTAAAAAAATCGTAATGGTATTCCATCTTCAATTATTCGTTCATGATCGGCTTTGGACATTTTCCATTTTCTAACTTTTTTTTTTATTGAACTTCTATTAACTTTATGCGCGCTGCACATACCAAATGACTATATTGACAACTTGTGACATCTGATTGATAGTCTTGAAAGTGAACATGACTATTGGTTTGATGGGTTTCTTGAAAAAAAAATATCCTTTCAATACAATGGATCCTCTTTCATATATAAAACCGTTATCATCAAAATCTTCTAATAGCCTCATCTTTTGTTCTGTGCATCGCATCAGATAATATTTCACGTTTTCAGTGTTGTCTACAGGTGAAACCATGGCAAAGACATCTCCTGCAAATAATTAGATATATTGGACAACAAATAGTTTGTGTTAGATTATCACACAAGTACATATACAAGTTACTTGAAAAAATTTAAACATAAAAATTACCTTCTTTAACAAGATCAGAAACTCTATCGCCATCAACTGACACTATAGTTTCATTTGATTCCATCTCCTCTGAGCTTGCAAGTGACATTTTCCCTTTTACATTAAGTTCGGTATGTCTCCAAGCTTTAACATATTCTGCATTTTCGTTTTTGCAAATATCTATGGATTATGTGTCCTCTATGCAAACTGAACAAAAACAAGACTCATTTCTTCTATCAAATGCAAATACATTTTGATAACGTTTTGTTTTAATTGAATGTATTTTTCGTGTCCCATGTATTGTACTGGCGTCATATGGGATTGATTTATTTACATCTTGGATTCCAACATACCAAAAAAATCTGCACAAGACAAGAACTTGTTAACTTGAAATCTCTTAAGAAAATGATGGAAGATTGAATATAAATTTGAACACGTTCAAATAAAAATATCCCGTGTACATATGTAACACATGTATATATATACACACATGTGCACATCCATTGACAGATTATATTCATGGCTTAGCGCCATTTTGTACCATTCAACAACTTGTTCAGCGGATTCAAATCGATTGGCATGAGGGTTCATCTGATACCTTCGAAGTGCTCGTTTTACACATGCACTTGCACCGTCGTGCTCTCCTTTTCCATGACCAGTCTAAAAAAATTCAAAAAATGTGTAATGTTTGATTTTATATGAAGACGACATAACTAATAGAATGATTGTGAATATTTGAACTGACCCGCACACCCATCTGACCATATCCAATGTCGATCGAATCTGATTTCATGTTCTTTCAATGAATCATAAAAATGATCAAAACAATGTTGTACATAATGTGTGTCGTGTGCTCGATCATCACTTATATAAAAGTGATATTCTTTAATAACATGTCGATTGTCGTTGGTGCTTTATATGTTATCAAGACTCTGTTGAGCATGTCTATATAGAACGTGGACAAATATCGTGACTTGATCAGAATGATAATATTCACTCTGTATTTATTTTTGTGCAACAAATGTGTGATTCTTTACAAAATCAACTACAAACAAAATTGTCCCTGGTGGAAACACTTCACAGGATTGTTTGAATTGTAGGTCTTGCCATCGAGCTCTATGTGAATGCTTGGTGTATATATAAATTTATTCCTCAAACTTCTTCAAAAAATCTATCACACAGATTTTATTTACTATAAAATCAATCATTTTGGAAATAACATTTGAAGAATGTAGAGTCGTGTTGTTGATATATTCATATCTCTTCCAATTAACCGTTATATTAGAAAATGATTGATCATTCATATCAATATGATACTTTGAGTGAAACCAACTTAGATTTCCACAACGATCACATTTCTTTCCACCAACACATCTTTTTTTGTAAAATAAATAATCACCTTCTCTTTCACATAGAATTTCAGATATAAAAGCACGGAATGTGGAAGGAGGGGGTGAACTTGGCCATAAAGTTTTACCAAAATCCAAAAAAATGTCGTAATACAACTAAAATTCCACATGATAACGACAACAAGTGTTACGAACAATGATGGGTCTAACAAACCATGGTTTTTGTTGCACAAATGTATTGATGAAATTTTTAACTTCTTTGTGCTCTTCTTTGAACTTATTGAACAATTCTATTTGTGTCATTGACAATATATGTTTTGGATGTTCTTCATATTGTTTTCATGCTATTCTTCATCGCAACACATCCCTTGTATGTGGTGAAACACGAGATTCTGCCAACCAACAATTACGGGCCAATTCTTTAACATTTTTTGCAAGTCTATCTTTGTAGGGTTGTCTAGAAATCATTGTCCAACAAGCTAGTTCATCATTTGCATCTATTTGCAATCGAAATTTTCTATGTTTGTGCAATGTTTTTCTTGACGTTCCCATCGTTTTTTCCATGTGTCGTGTCAAACGATCTTTTATATTGCTAGATGAAACAACTACTGTTTGTATTACTCTACATGCAACACTGACATCTTTTTTTCGAGATTTTCCAAAAGCTTTTAATACACTAGTTATATTGTCAAAAACATTTTGTTTCACATTTGTATCTTTTGTCAACTTTTGAATACCCAATAATGATGTAGCTTCTTTTAACTTTCTTGACTTTATTAGACAGAGTAAAAGTTGAGCTTGTACTGTTACTGATTCATCTTTGACAAAAGTATTATACATATTCTTAGTTCGATATCTTATATAATGCTTAGCTTTTTTCTTCCCAAGTTTGTCAGTATCAACATTTTATAATATTTCATCATCAATGTTGATAGATTCTCCTGCATATTTCAATTTAAAGTTTATATTAAAAAACAAAACCTGAACATAACTTCACTAAACTATATATACAAGTGTTCATCTTGTATTATCTAAATTTATGTACATACCTATAGGTGATTAGTCTTCTGTTTCAATTTCAGTTTCAACGTCTTCTGCTTCAATTTTGGTTTCAACGTCTTTTGCTTCAATTTCGGTTTCAATGTCTTCTTCAACATTATGAGACAAATCTATTTATGTTTTTTGAAAAACATCAAATTGTAATTACAATCAATTATATTAAACAATATTTTAAATTTGAATTCTCTACTTTTAATATAGACAATATGTGCATGCATACCTAGTTGGACTTCTTCTTGTTGAAAATCTCTATTTACATTATCATCATTTCTTTCTTCAATATTTGCACGTTCTCGTTTCTTTCTCCAATAATGCTCTTTCCTTTGTTCATTTTGGTGAGTATCATCTCAAGTGCGATCAAATTTTCTCTTGCGCAAACTTTTGTTTCCTGTGACTTTTATAGTTATCTGTAAAAGATATGTTCAACAAAGACTTCACCTTGAAAAAATGCTCAACATTTATCTTTCAACATATAAATTGTTGTTCCAATAAAAACTTGAACAAACATTAATTACCTTATTCAACAAAAACCAAAAAGACGATTTGAAACTTTGTTTAGGTGCTCTAGAAAACCATCAAATAAGCGATGAATTGTGTTAAATGTGTTTAGCCGAAAGGCATATTTATACGATTTGGCGCGAAATGAAACGATACGACGTGTCTTTTCAATTTTTCTGACCGACATAATTCACTCAACAATCGTTCGAACGAAACAAGGTTTTTTCGACCGAAAACCTTGGAAACCGTTTAGTTTTTACGGTTTCCATTAGAATTTAATTTTTCGGCCAAAAGAGTATTTTCGGTTGAAAGATTATTTCGGTTGAAAACTAAAAATTGGGACTGTATTAAGAAACCAAATAATTCCCCCAAGATTACATGAACTTTGGAGGTTGCGGACTCCTGTAAATACTTAGAATTTGGTTTTGAAAATGATACCAACATTTGCAAAATTGAATCTACTTTCAATTCTTATAATTTGTTTTCATTTTCATTATTTTTATCTAATTTTATTTAATTTAAAAAAAAAAATCATTGCATAATATTTTTAGCAGACATTATGATTCGGTGAAATGAAATATCTGTATCTCTAAAAATACATAGTGAAAAATTAAAAAAAAATTATATTCATAATCCTTAAATTGTTCTTTTCAAAAGGGTATATATAGATTTTACTTTTAAGTAAAAATTAAGATAGATACAAGGTGTGGGAAAACATGTGTTTAAAATCTGCAACGTTTTCAGCTTGGTCAACTTAAAAAAATTCTAGAAATTATAATATTTATCCGTTAGATTCAAAATTATAGTCATAATAAAATAGAGTCTCTGTAGATTGTTGCAGTGTATTTCATTTCTTAAAAACATAAGTTTAATAATAGATACATTGTTGTGGGAAAAAATAACTCATTATCATTCCTTTCATGTTTAAGGAACATACTGTTAAACAATTGTCAAATTGACATATCAAATCTTAATAAAAAAAAATTGAAAAATAGTCATTGGAAAGCTAACAAAATTCTTCACAAGTTTTGTTTTATTGTAAAGTGAAATTCTAAAAAAAAAATAAAAAAATTGTATGCCGGAAGTTGAAGAACTTGTGAATCTCATAAAACAAGCAAAAGTGTTACCCATCTTCATGATTTTACCCATTGGTGGCTATTTATCAAAGAAGAGTGTGATCAATTTATGTGGGCCATTCACCAAAAAATGCAGTCATATACTAAATTATTAAAATTTGGTATGCTCATTTAACCATAGACAATGTCACATCATTGCCACCCAACCATAGACATGCACTATGCCACCCTCGAGCACAATAACTTTTTCTTAGATAGAATGATTATGGAAAGTCCACACTAGAACCAACAGATAAACCCTAACCAGAAACACCATTGTTGCAACAATAACACAATACCAAGAGAACACACCTCTACTAATGGAAGAGTACCCTTACCAAGAGAAGCGCACCAGAGAGATACCAGAAATAATGAGAATACTCCACGACAACTGTTGCACTACTCTCTCCAGACTTGTGCCTCCTTCTGTTGCAGTTGCAACTCCTTAGACTTGCGCACTAGCTGTTGTAGTTGCTGTTCCTTAGACTTTCGCACTAGCAGAGTGAGTGAGTGTGTGTATCCAAATGATCTAGGTGCCTCCCTATTTATATTATCCTGTCCAAGTGACTGGAGCCAACTTCTCTTTCTGGAGCCTTTGAAGACTTTAATAATATTCTCCTCAAGCCGACTTCTCTTTTAGGGTTTTCACACATCTGTTTAAGGGTTCTCTTACTTCCAAAATATTCTAACCTAAGTACAAAGATTACACTCGGAGGTTAATACCTCCCACATCTACCAAAACATCAAAACTCCCTCTTAGCTAGGGATGTATTAAATAAGGCATTTTTCATGTAATGGTTTCAAACACATCCATCCATTTCACATGGCATGGGCAAGACTCACATGGTCTTGCAGACCAGTCTACAGGTAGCATCACCATAACCACACATGCTATCTCATGATCAAATAAATCATGTTACAAGTAGCATGGCCATACATGCCATCTCATGATCAAACAGATCATGTCACAAGTATCACCATCATAGCCATACATGCTCTGTCATAGTCACACACACAGACTATTTGATGGTCATGTCACAGTCATGCATCTGGGTTCTCATCATTCTTCTGGGTTTTATGTCATCACATGGCTTCAACTAATTCATACAGAACTAGGCAACTCACCATCTCACATAGAATTTGGCATCTAGTTCATACAAAACTAGTAACCTTGCCAGTTCACATAGAATCTGGCATCCACTTCATAAAAAACTAGTAAACTTGTCAACTCACACATAATCTGGCATCTAGTTCATATAGAACTAGTAACCTTTCCATCTCACACAAAATCTGGCATCTAGTTCATATAGAACTAGTAAACTCTCCATCTCACACATAATCTGACATCTAGTTCATAAAGAACTAGTAAACTCGCAAGCTCACATAGAATCTAACATCTAGTTCATACAGAACTAGTAACCTCTGGTTGGCACACCAGGCAACCAGTCCACACTGACCAGGCATCTAATCACAAGGATTAGGCAATATAGTGTTCACACACTACCCATCTATCCCAAGGCTAGGAAACACCTCCAACCACGCAGGTTGGCCCTCCAGCTTGAAAAGATGGGAAACTTGCCAGCCCCAAAGGCTCGGCATCTGTTGACCTTGTGCAAAGTCATGTTGACTAGTGCCACAGTCAATAACGTGCCCATGAATGGCCATCTGCTGCTTCCACACTCTGCAAGCTATTGCCCCAAGAATCACATATGTGACTCATCACTCCCTCTTATGAGGGACATCCTTCTGGACCACGCTAAGATTATCCCTAAAGTACACAAACTTCACCCTTAACAGAGGCTTGGTCAACACGTTTTCTATCTGCTCATCTGTAGCGACATATTGGAGCTTCACTGCTCCCTTCTACACCATATATCTAATATAATGGTACCTAATCTCGATATGCTTGGACTTGTCATGAAACACCGAGTTCTTTGACAACTTCACACAACTTTGGTTATCGCACAAGATACAAGTTGCCTCTAACTCGAGATCAAATAATCCGACAAGCAATTTTCG
>JASDQU010248497.1:0-16548 GCA_032191745.1 Picea mariana
CGATAGGATCTGAGCCGTCCAATAGTAGGGACACGTGGCAGAGGATCCCGGAGAGTCGGAGTTCGGCAAATCGGGGCCCTCGAATACATAGAACTCTTACCATCTGGACTTGCGATCCGCGAATTCCCCGACAGGATCTCAAGAGGAGGAGAATCGACGACTTGTAATCCCTGTGAAGTTTTGCGAAATCCTGAGGATCGTCAGATCCAGGCGGAGCTACGCAGGAGTTAAATCGTAAGCGCAGGCGAGGAGGATTAAAGTCCATCGAACTTCGGAGATTCGGCATTCGGCGTTCGACGAGGTAAGTTGCATGCCCGTCGAAATCGCAAATAGCGATTTCCCGAGTCAATAGGGATCGTCAATTTTGACAAGGACAGGTGGCACGAATCCGGAGCATCGGGGCTTCGGCATTCGGAGTTTGGCAAGGTAAGAATTTTATACCTCATGAAATCGCGAGTCGTGATTTCCCGATTTAATGGGAATCGTCGATGAGAACAGGGATGCGTGGCGCATGATCCCGAGAGGTCGGAGAATCGAGGTTTTCAATAGCAAGAAACAATTGCGCCGTGGACTCGCGATCTACGAATCCCGAAGTGACGTGGCAAGAGGGACCATGAGACATAGTGGAATCCACGTGGTGTTGGATCGGGATTCGGGGTTCGGCGATTTGGAGAGCAAGGGAAAAGCGACAATACACTTGTCGATTTCCCGAGAGGGAAATTTCTGAAATCTGAAACATTGACCGGTTGACCATCGGGGATTGGGGTTTTGTTTTGCATGTGAATTGTGATCACGTGAACCATGAATTCCCGAGTCGCGATATCCCGATATCCGAAGGGGAGATCACCGAAGGAGTTACTGTGGGTGACCCGTGACTCCCGAGGGAAGTTGGAAGAGCTTAGACTCTTCGGGCCTGGGGTTGAAGCAGATCCTGGTGGGAGCGGCTTGCTCATTGAGAGGCAGGTTGCACTTCGCTAATGAAGGTATTTGGAGATGTTCCTTTTTAAGGGGGGGGATTAATCCCAAAATTTTTAAAATTATGGTAGCGGGTGTGTTACAGGTCTTCAAGACTTTGTTGATGGCTTCAACTTGTCCATTAGCCCGAGGATAGTAGGGAGATGAGTTTTCATGTTCAAACCCTAACTTGATGTGCAATTCACCCATCATCTAGTTCTGAAAATTGGATCCGTGATCAGTTACAATAGCTTGTGGGACACCAAATTGAGTGATGATGTGGTTGAACACAAAAATTGTTGCAGTGCGTCCATCATTAAGAAACACAACCATAGCCTCAACCCATTTAGTTAAGTAATCGATGACAACAATGATATAATCGTTCCCCCCGACTGAGGTAGGATTGCATTGCATAAAATCAATGCCCCATTTTGTAAAGGGGTTGATGACGACAATGAGATGAAGCGGAGCTCGGTGGGTACATTCTTTCCTCTTAAATATTTGACAAGGTGGGAATTTTTTAATGACCTCAATGCAATATTTGAATATAGAAGGCCAAAAATAACTAGCATGGAGAAATTTTTAGGTTGTAGCCATCCCAGAAATATGACCGCCACAAGCTCTAAGGTGACAGTCATTAAAAAAAAATTCAACCTCTTCGTGGGTTAAACAACCTCGGAGGACAATATCAATGCCAAAATAGTACAAGGTTTTTCCAATGATGAGGCATTGTTTTGAGTGGTGTCTAATGTGATGTCATTCATCACATGAAATACTAGGCTGAAAACATTGGGTTTGGATATAGAGAAGAATATCTACATACCAAGGATCAAAAGTAATAATAAGGAACAAGGATTAATCAGGGAGAGAAATTTTGGGCTCGTTATCCTCATCAGTATGGGGAAGATCGCAAATTAATTCCACAAAAAACAACGATTTCTTAGCCTTGGATTTGGAAAACTCAAGATCGAATTCTTAGAGAATAACAATCCATTTGGAATATTTTCTCCCAATTACTTGACGAGTCAAGATGTGGTACATGGGTTTCGAGTCTATGATGACCTTGGTAGTGTGTAACAAAATGTAATGGAGAAATCTCTAGACAAAAATAATTTCTTCCAAAGCCAACTTTTTGACATGTGAATACCAGAGTTCAAGACCTAATAGATTTTTTCTCAGATAATACATCACATGGTCGGTGCCATCATCATCCTCTTGGAATGACACCATAGCGATAGAGGAAGTAGAGGCAAAAAAATAAATGATATAATGCCTTGCATAATTTGGTGGATGAAAAAGAGGTGTGTTCATTAAGGCATGCTTAATAGCATCAAATGAGTACTAAGTGGTGGCATCCCAGATGAAAGGGGCATATTTCTACAACAATATCATGAATCCTTTAGTAATTTCTGCATAATTGCAAATGATGCAACGAAGAAGGTTTTCCTTCCCTTGCAAAATTTTCAGTTGATTGAGTTTGTTGGGAGGAGGTAAAGAGAGAATGGATTTGACATATAAGGGATCCAGCCTAATATTATATTTGGATACTATGAATCCAAGGAGTCATCATGATTCAATAACAAACATGCACTTATGGGGGTTCAAATGTATTTTGTAAAACCTACATCGATGAAAGATGGATCATAGGTGACCAATGTGGTCTCATCGATGAGACGAGTGAGAAGGTAAGTCATCGAGGTAAGGTTCAATAATATGTCTAATATAGCAGAATGCATATGACATGGCCCGATGAAAAGCGACTTCAGTGTTTTTAAGGCCAAATTGTAATTCTTGATAATCGAAATTTTCCCAAGGGAAGATGAAGGTTGTTTTTTGTTGATCAACCAGTAGAATATCAATCTGGTTATAGCCAAAAAATTCATCCATGAAAGATAAAATGACACTTCCAACACAATTATCGATAATTTGGTCGACAAAGGGTGTAGGGTAATTGTCCTTGGCACAAGCCTTATTAAGATCTCGATAATAGAGACAAACATGAATAGTTCCTTGTTTCTTGGTGACCAGAACAATGTTGGAAACCAATTCAATCAAAGGGACATGATAAATAAAAGCATATTTCAAAAGATTTTCTACTTCTACCTTGATTTCCATGATATTTTTAGGATGGACCAAGCGAAGCTTTTGTCTCACATGTTTAACTTCTAGGTAAGTTTTGATTTCATGAAAAATGATCAATGGATAGATACCTGACATTTCTTCATAGCTCCAAGTGAAGATGTCACGAAATTATTTAAACAAGGTGGTATAAGTTTCAACTTCTTAGTTAAACAATTTTCACCTAGTTGTATGTTTTCCATAATACCTTGTTTGATGGATATGTTGACCGTAATTGTAGAAGAGATATTTACCCAAATTCCCCAAATATAGGGTATCCTGAGTGAGTATTGGAGTTTGGGGAGACTCGAAGATATCACTAGGAAATATAGATGAAATATATTTCTCTATATCATCCAAATTTGGAAGAAAGGATGAATGATGGTGGTTGTCATCCCATGGTGCCTCCTCGATGTTTAGCATTTCCATAATAGATTCATTGTATGGAAAAATATGTAGGATGTAGTAAAAAGTAGAGGATAGGGAATCTAACCAAGATGGTAATGCATAAATTGTAGACACCAACAGATGTTGGTCATCTGATGACAGAGAGATGGATTGGATGGTGTCATATTCAGTCTCTGTAGGACTAAGTGGCATGGTGTCACCTAGTGTATCAAATTCTAATGGACTAGGCACAATCCATGGATTATATTATTCAAAGGACTGATGTGCCATAGTTGATATCATATTGATCATGGAAATGGGTTGCATAGTGGGAGGAAGAGGTGTAGGGAAGGTACCCATGAGAGAATATTATTTCAAAATACCTACCCCAACACTTTCATAAGTGATCTTTGAGTCTCCCAGAAAAAGAATATTTTTGGTCGTTTGAGTGTGGGCATCGGGGGTGGAGTAATATAACTAATTGATGGTCACAATTTTACCTTGATGAGGGAATTGGACACATCAAAAAACCAATGAAGTGACAACAATAATAGCATAGAACCAACTTCTCCCTAGCAAGAAGTTATAATCGAGGGGGGCATCGACTACTTCAACATCGACAGAAATAGTTTTTTCTTCCAATTGAATGACTAAGGATTGTAATAATACGTGAGGTTGAAAACCCCTTCCATTAAAATCACGTAACATGGTGGGATATTGATTGATACCAAGTGATTTAAGGCCTTTTGATCAATCCAAGTACATGACACATGGGGATTCCCCCTCATCCAAGATCATGCGATGAATATGTTGATTATGGACAATGACATCAATCTGGAAAGCCAATTGGTGAGAGAGTCATGATTTAAAATTATCCAGGCTAAACGTGACACTGTTTGATGAATCAAGATATATGGCTCTGATGTCACCCAAGAGAGTCCTTTGTTGGCTAGGGAAGTGTTGTAGAACTTCGAGAGTTGACATAGTGCAAGGTGCTTGAGCCAAATAGTCAACGATGTTGTAGTTTCAAGCAACATGTGAGTTTGGATTGCAATTCGACTATCGAATCGTTCTCTTGGGATGGCATAGAATAGAGTCAAAATTAGGTTTATCAATCTAGAGTGGCCCATATGGAGGTGTAACTATAGTAGGCGATGGATTAGGTATAGTACTAGATGTCACTTTTTATTTATCAGGTTTACCTGGAGGTCTGTCATATGTCATAGTACGAGTGGTCAAATGTATCTCATTAAACATGTAATTGTGTGCACTCGATGAAGCTTCCTAGTTAGGAGGATGATTTGGATGGCCTCCTATGGAGGTGCAGGAGCTTGTGCAACCAACGACTACTACTATGGAAAACGATGTGTCAGTACAATGGGTTGATAATTTCCTTTAAAACTATTGGCAACTTCATCCTGATGAGGACAATCTCATGTATAGTGATTGTCAACACAAATGATACATGGAAATTTTAGTTTACACTACGGTTGTTTCTCAGTAGAAAGTGGTTGTGTTTTTGGTTTAGCATTTTTAGTTTGATCATTATTTTTCTTTGGTTTATTTTTATTTTAATTCTTTCTCCCAGACTATGGTGGATAGGCATATTGAAATGCATTCACCTCAGATATTTGAGTCAAGGGGGAACTGGATGAGAGTCAATTCAATCAGGTAGTGGGGGAAGTGACTGAACGATTGGTCATGTTGATCGAATTTGAACTAGAATGGGTTTTGACAAAACTGAGAACTCCTTTTATGTGATCAGTGGAGGATAGTTTTGATGGATCAGTTGATGGACGGGGAGTGCTTGGAATAAATTCATACAAAGTATCGAATTGGGAATAGCCTAGGTCCAGATACTGGGTGCGATCAATAGATTTCTCTTCTGTAATGACACCACCCATGGCTATGTCATGAGCGATTGGAGGAAAGAGAGACTTGGTGAACCATTCAACAAAAAAATAGTCAAGAATGGTTGCTTTCATCAAAAGTCGACATCGTCTCCAATCATGAATATGATCATAGATATGTATGTAGTTTGTCTAATGAAGGGAGGTCAAACATTTCGTGTCATTTTCGTAGAGGATATGTAATTGTAAGTGTGTGAGGAAATCTATGGAATGTGAATTAAAATCTTGAAAAGTTCCATGTTGTAGTTCAATGTACCATTTAGTTGTTGTACATGTAAGTGTATTCTATAAAAGACGTAACCAGATAGAATCATCCATTAGTGAATTTGATGAACACTATTAGGGTCTTCACCAGGTTTACCATCAAATTTTGGAATATCAGAAGGCAATTTAGCAGGAATAACTGGACAAAATGGAGAATGTAATATGGGATCATTTGTCAATATCGACAGATTTGGTAGATCCAGAATGAATAAGAATGGCATTTTTTGATTGACCTGTGGATGATACTAGTGTGAAATAGGGACACTAGTAGGGCCTTAAACTGGTTGAGGTATATAGTTGTATCTAGCACACCCTCCCAGATGTTGTTGTTGTTGACCAACAAAAGTAGGATTTATTTGTTGAGGAATGTGCATAAAAGGAGAGGGGAAACCCATTTTCCCCTATGGAGGATAACCAGTGTAACCTGAAGGAGGACAGTTCATTTGAGGAGAGTAGCCAGGTTTCCCTTCAGGGGGGTAACTAGGTTGACCCTGAGGAGGGGAAGGATTTGGCCCTTGGGGAGGAAAAAATGATTGACCTTGAGGACCCCACGTGAGATTCGACACTCCCAGGGAAGGTTGTCTAGAATGTAGTCTAGAAGGATTGGGATTTAGGATTCCTCCTTGTGGGTTGGGGTTTGATGACCCTCCTTGATGTGGTTGATGGAACTGGCCTCCTTGGGGTGGTCCCTGGGATTGTGGGGGGTTTTTGGTGTATGAAGGTTGAGTTTGTCCCCCTACCATTGATTGGGCAACAACTAGGGTATGACTAGTAAGACGAGTTTCCCCCCCAGTTAGAATTTTCATGTTGGAGGATGGGTGCCCCCTGGAGTAGATTTGACCCGCAGTTGGGTTTAGTTATGTGGCATGGTTTTGGATTCTGATGTGAATATGTCCCAAAAACATTCTGTGGAGTATATGAAGTTGTAGTTTGAAGAGGGATATGAGGTGTAAAAGTCAAGGTACTTTGCAATTGACTCGGTTACATGAATCTTGTTTCACTGTGAAGTTGCTTCGAAGTGGTAGAAATATTGACTATTTTTTCGATGGGATGGTCAATGGGTTGACCTGAAGGTCCTGCCTCTGCACCAACGAAAGCAGAGGCATGTGCAGTGTCAAAAGGCGGTTGACTAAAATTAAATTTTTCATAAAGGTCTTGTCTTGATGGAGTTATCCATATTGAAAAAGCATGATTTTAATGTGGATCTACCATTTCAGTAGAATACATAGGGGTATTGTATTATTCATTAAAATTCAGTTGTATTTGTTCCATATCTAACTAATTATATGGCCTTGTCGGTAGGTGAGGGTAATATTCTACTATAATTTTACCTAAGAATCCAATAGGACGAGGAGTGGATCGAAAGGAACTTGCAAAAAGGGGTTTATAGGAAGGGTGGAACCTTCCTCAACTGAAACTAAGGATCTCTTGGGATTTTCTAGCAAAGGAGTAGCAACACTTCCAACGTCTGAATAGTTTTCAATCTCTTCATGGTAAGTGTCTTCAAGTGAGTTAGGAGGTAAGAATTCATGGCCTTCTAGAGGAAACCCTTTCATCCTACATGATCTACAAATACCTTTATCGATCACAGTTCTAATTTTTTAAGACAACTCAAAGTAAACAAACAACACTTGCTAAAAAAATCTAGAAGACCAACAAGAAAACAATGCCTTCTCTCAATGAACATACTAGTTCATGATGAAATCCAACATCGTGTGATCAAAGTGAGAAGGGGATAGGATATGATTAGGTGGATCAGTTACATTAGAAACTTGATTAACAAACTTTCACCTTGGTGCAATGTTCCTCATGATTTTACCCGTGGGTTACCCTCCAAAGAGCCTGAGTGATTTTGACCAATGTTTGTTCTAGGTACATCGAATATTTCCCTTCATCGTCACCTTGTGTAAGGACCCTAAATATTGTGGCTACTAAATATACCAACTCACAGTTAGTTTCTAGGAGGGTACAGTCGATAATCGAGTCTGAACGTATGGGTAGGATATCAAGTCTGAAATCCTTCAAGAGAATTGAGGACAAGTGAATTGGTAAACTCCAGAGGACCCCGAATGGAGTTGGAATTCACGAAGCTCTGAGACCAAATGAAGACAGTTTAACCTCAAGAAAAACCCCCAATATACGATCATACTACTATGAACGGTTAAGCCTCGGAGGTATAATCTATGATGCTCTCTCAAACGTGACCTCATGCATAACCCCTATGTGAGAGGGGGATCCCATGTATACTTATACAAAAATTTGGATTTACTCTCCCTATCACAAGATTCTGAGTTTGTCTTGAACTCTTTGGAAAGTTATTCTAATAGCCTATTCCAAAGCTCTAGTCCTACTCTAGTGTTAGTGTAAAGATCTTAAAAATAAAAAATTTATAGTTTGATTTTAATTAGTGTTCATTTTCATGGTTGTTCATTACACAAAGGTTAATGAAAGTGAAACTAATGATGTTTGATACCCGACTCCAAAAATATGAAAATAATGAGATGCAAACTTCATTTTCAATGAACTTCTAGTTATGGGAAGGGGAAGAGTTTCTTTTCTTTCAGTGACAAGAACTCAAGAATGAAAAATTGTATACTATTTTGTTCTCAACAAGAGTTATAACAAATTCCAAATTATAATAAAAACTTTCCAATATTCAAAACCAATGCATTCAAGTATTTCTTTGTTTTATTGCAAATGTAAATTGAAAAGTTCGTCTTATGGTTCTTTCTTTCACTAATAATGAAAAATGACTTCACTACAGTGATTTTAAAAAAGAAGGAGCAAAACAACATAAACAAAGACACTCTCAATATTCAATAAGAGACTAAAATAAGAACAAGCTATCCACTCAAAGAAAAACAACAAAAAAGAAAAAAATCATACTTAATATCCTTTTGGAATTGAGTAAGGGATCAAAGACAATGCTAAGGTCAATAAATTTCCTTATAAAAATTTCTAATCAATCATATAATTGAAAAGAACAACAAAAAGAAACCAGTTTTTAGTAGAAAATTGTTGATTTTTCAGTAAGGAAATACAAACCTAATCAAGACTAAAAGAGTGAAAAGTAGCAAGTTTTAAGTCAAATAGAAAACAAGATCTGATAGAATAGGATCTAAGCCAAAGAGGAAGATCAAAGGATTATACCCAGTAAGCAAATAGTCATCAATTTTTCAAAAGAAAGAAAAATCAACGCTCTAGACATCAAGGTACTAGAGTGCTACACCACTCCCTAATAAATTATGGCGGAGCATTGATCTGGCTATCATCACTCTGACTTAAACTAGAGAGGGTGCTAGTCCTAAGACAAATTCTGGAAAAACCCAGAAAACTCAAAAACTCAAGAAAATTCGATCAGAGACTCTCTAAGACAACTTAGCAAAGATAATAATATGTAAGGATAGATCAAATCAGCAATCAGGATCTAAATATATATAAAAGGTAGGGACAAACCAAGGAAAAAACAAAAACTAAAAATTTGATCCCCAATGGAGTCACCAATTTCTGTTATGGAATAATTATCCTATGGACAAGTGAATCTTCCCTCGGAGTACATACCCTTCTACCGATATACAAAACTATATTTGGACACTACCATTCCTATAGACTAATTATGCCCATCGAAAAAAAGAGTAAGACGTTTAGTATAATGTACCTCACTTTTGAATTTTGTCCACGCTGCTCAATCCACAAGTCCCGAATAATACCTACGATGGATGAAAAGAGATAAACAACTATCTCCTACTCTAATGGATTAGACAAAATTGATCTATCTATGAAGGGTTAAAAAAAAACCAGACAAATACATGAAAACATATATTAGAATGAAATAGGCCAAGTATATTGATGAAAACTTTAAACAAACACTTACAATCTTCAAATGATGTTGCATCTTCTCCAAGTCCTCCTTGTCCAACCCCTTCTTTATTATTTCTCCTCCCTTTTCACCATGAGAATGCCTCCATTTATAATCTTTGAGAGGCTCAACCACCCTTTGTTATATTTGGAACTAGTTGAGGATATGACTCCATTGGTTGTGATATCTCTCTTAGATGCAACTTGATCCATCCATAACTATCCTTAGATAAAAAGGGGATTTATCTTAATATTTTCTCAACCAATTTAGTGCTCCCTTATAATAGGAAACAATGTACTTCAACACTCCCTTCTAGATATAAAAAGAGTGCTAGTGCTCCCTTCATATGAGAAGGGGAGCGTTGATCTTCCAAAAGTTTCCAAGATGACCATTTCTCATAGAAAAATACTTTGTTTCGAATGTCAAATGATGGGGATTCTTCTTCTAACATGATTTAGGTGTTGTATCAATTTTTTCCAAGGTGTCATTCATGATGCAACATTTACGTGACGAGAATGTGATACTTACAACTCTTGCAACAAAAGTGTGACACTTACAACACTTTCGACAATGAGGATGTGACATTCTCAAAGTGAGGAAATTTGACATGTAACACTATGCATACCACAAATCAGCCTTAGCTTCCTTATTTTTATAGAATAAAACTACCTTGGAATGTTATAGGTTCCATGCTTAAGATTTTTTCATGAATGTGAGGTTATGTTGATCGAACAAAAAATTGGTTTTATTATATGGTAGGATAACAAAATCACAATAGAAATAAGAGGGTTGAAACCTCACATTACTCTATCCAAAATGAAGCATGGTTCATTATAATGAAAATGACAACATTCTATAAAGGTTTATTAATACAAAATCATCACATAAAATATAAGTGCAAAATAAATCCCCACATCAAATGAAAATATACCGAAAATTATCCATTAAGCTTTCCAAAATGTTGTACAATGTATCCCAAGAGGAGAGCACCTAAATCCACAAATTCTCCATCCTTTATAATGGAGAGAGAGAGATATCTCTTCTTTATAGAGAGAGTCTCTTCTCTTATACAATAAAATAGTAGTATTTACTAACTAACTCCTTGACAAGTAAAACAAATATTATAATAATGGATTAGTTAGATATATCCAAAAGTGTGCCTTGCCTTACCTTTCTTTTCCTTTCATTCCCTTGTTTGCCTAGCCTTGCCTTACTTGCCTAGACTTTCCTTGCCTTTGCTTACGTTGCCTTTCCTTACCTTACCTTTACTTGTCTTTCCTTGTCTTGACATGCCTTTCCTTTCCTTTCTTTCCTTGTCTTTCCATGCCTATCCTTTCCTTTTCTTTTCTTCCCTTGTCTTTCCATGTGTTTTATTGCCTTGCCTTGACTCACCTTGGATAGCATATACTTTCATTGTATTTCCTAGCCTTTCCATGTATTTCCTTACCTTGCCTTGTCTTTCCATTCCTTACCATGCCTTGCCTTGCCTTTGCTTTCCTATCCTTGCCTTTCCTTACCATGACCTCCCTTGGATTTTATTTCCTTGCCTTGCCTTTCCTTGCCTTTCCTTTTCTTACCTTCAACTCCTTATCTTTCCATTCTTATACTTTCCTTTCCTTGACATGTGTTTCCTTGAATTTCCTTTCATTGCCTTTTCTATACTATTCTTTCCTTTCCTTTCCTTGTCTTCCAATGTCTTTCCTTTCCTTTCCTTGTTTTTCCATGCCTTTTGTTTCCTCGAATTGCCATGCCTTACTTTCCTTTCCTTGCCTTGCCTTGCTATGTGTTTCCTTTCCTTTCCTTGTCTTTCCTTACATTTTCTTCTCTAGTTGTTCATTTCCTTTATTTTCATTTCCTTTCCCTATATTTCCTTGTCTTGCCTTGCCTTTCCTTGTCTTTCCATGCCTTGCCTTGCCTTTCCTTGTCTTTCCATGCCTTGCCTTGCCTTTCCTTTGATTTCTTTGTTTTCCTAGGCTTTCCTTGCCTTTCCCTACCTTGTATTGGCTTTCCTTGTCTTTCCTTTCCTTTACTTTCCTTTATTTTCCTTGCCTTTCCTTGCCTTGATTTCCTATAATTTACTTTCCTTGCCTACCTAGCCTTGTATTTCCTTTACTTTCCTTTCCTTTCCATGTCTTTTGTTTCCTTCTATTTTCATGCCTTTCATTTTCTTTCTTTCCTTTTCTTGTCTTGCTTGTCTTTCCATGTTTTTGCTTGACATCCCTTTAATTGTCTTTATTACCTTGCATTACTTTCTTTGCATTTTCTTGGATTGGCTTCGATTTACTTGCCTTACCTTTCCTTTCCTTGAATTTCATTGTATTTCCTATCCTTTCCATGTCATGTCTTATCTTTCCAAGTATAGCCTTTCCTAACATTTCTTTGCCTTTACTTTCCATGCCTTTCTCAATGCTTATCCTTATGTTGTCTTGGATTGGCTTCGATTGCCTTGCCTTACCTTTCCTTTCCTTTCTTCACCTTGTCTTTCCTATCCTTGCCATGCCATGTCTTATCTTTCCAGGTATAGACTTTCCTAACCTTTGCTTTCCTTTACTTTCCTTTCCTTTCTTGCTTATCCTTTCCTTCCCTTTTATTTCCTTTCCTTTTCATACCTTTCCTTGCCTTTCCTTTCCTTGTATTTCCATGGCTTTTCTTGTCTTTCCTTTGCTTTCCTTACTAGAAATTAAATTGTCAAACATATGTAATAATCATTGAGAAAAACCCTAGTTGCATAGATCCTCCAATAAACTCTTTTCTAGGAAAAGGAATGACAAAGAACGGTCCCCCTAACTAAAAATTAGTTCCTCGAATCCAATGCAATCGATGGTTCTTCCATCTAAGCCACAATTAGAGTTTTATGAATTGAAACTCACCTCCTCAAGCCAATTAGGGACCTATTGGAATTTTTTTTGGGGAGTTGTTGGTAGCCAATTCAATTTTTCCAATTGCCCTAAAAAGCTGCCTACACCTAATTGTCTTCTAAACGACAAATCATCGTCGCATTTTGCATCTAGACATTTGTTTCATTTTTTGCGACAATTATAATTTGGTTTCGATTCAGTTTTCACAACTGAAAGTGTGAAAACCCCTCCATCGTTGTTTAGATTGTCATAGTCTTTTATTAATCTTCTGAAGGACACCTTACCATTAGTTTATCGTATGACTACTAAGGTTCTTTCAAACTATGTCCCTGGCCTACTCTTACTTTGATTGCGCATTTGAATTTGTTTGATTAATAGGCCATTGAGCATGCAAATTTATTGGTTACATTTGATTCTATAAGGGTCATGATTGATTTTGGTTTTATATATGATATGATCCTTATTGTTCTCAGCTCTTGACTTATCGATTTTACAAAGTCTTTGGTCATAATGCTTTATAAAACTTTAATTATAATTATGTTGTGAGCGCATGATCAATATATGAGTTTCGATTTGCATGGAAAAGGTTTGAATTATAAATCACGATCGGGTGAAATTTTGGTTTGATTTAATAAGTCTGAACTTATACGATGGCACGATTGCATTAACATTGGTTTAAATGTTTTGTTTTTTATTTAATGATTAATACAATGGTGCGTTGTTTAACTTTGGGTTTTGATTTGGATCATTGCTTGGTATGTTGTTTTATGGGTTTCGATTGAATAGTTTTAACTTATGGTATGGTGCATTGATGTAATATATACTATGGCGAGTTGATACATTGACCACATCCCAAACTATTCGGTTGGCCGATTCATATGGATTAAACGTTATTATGTGGATGGAATAGCACTGTACTGCGCCATTATTATCCTACATGGTGGTGGTAATCCCACCACCTTCGCACGCATACAACTAACCTTGCCTCTTTTAGCACTGCAGCTGTTAGCCGTAACCTTTTTTCGACCCTGTGCATTGTTTTGTTCGATTCAAACCCTACCATGCATAGAAGCCATGGCTCCAGTCGTAAGGGACGAGCCCAACGGTTGCCAGGCATTGCTAATGTTTGATGGCACTTATAGAGACCTGGAAAATTTCGGGTGGCTCCCATTTATAAGGAAAATTAGTGGTTATAACCCTATCGTGGCTCAGCAATTTGCGTTATCATTCGATGGCTGCCGAGCCAAAGTTGGAGATGTGCAACTTGAAATTAATGAACAGTTTCTTAGCTCGGCAACCAACCTGCCTATTACGGGACAGAAGTGGTCGAAGAGTTGCAAGGTGGATGATGTCCCGTGGACATTGCTATTTCAATCTCGAATGGTGAAATCCTGCGACAAAGGATTGCCTGCAAAAATGTTAAAACAACGCTGGCATGACCTGCTAATGATAATCAAGCAATTCATTACTTGCGAGGGAAGGTACAGGTTCGTTTTCTTGTTTCACCTTCATCTATTGATGGTTTTTATGGGTTTTGAACTCAATATGCCCCACTACCTACATAGAAGTTTGTTCAATATGGCTAAAAGGTACAAGCACAGCCAGGCCGATACCAGCCTCTTCCATTTAGGGTTGATTAAAATGATTATGGTTTACGAGTTGGGGTTACGTCGTGATTGTTGAGATGATTTTCTCAGTCGTAATGGCTTTGAAGAATCAAACCCTCCACAGGTTGATAAACCTATGGTGACCAAAACCCAGCCTATTCCCCCTGTACCTTACAGTGTTTTGCTACCCAAACCTCTACCTGACCCACCTAGGAACTTGCCTATGGCTGTGACCAAACAGGTCGAAATTGCTAAACCCGCAACCAAAAAGCCTAAAGCTAAAACTAATGCTAACTCTAAAGGAAAAAAAAACGCTCGCTTAATGTCTCGCATGGCGAGAAATAAACCTAAACCCCCTGCCAAATCAGAGCCTATTGTGGTCAGCGAAGACTCTGATTCAGAGATTGAACGTTTTCTTGCCGACGAGTATCCTTACTCAGAAGGCTTGTGTGACAAACCTCCTTATGACTTTGTCAAGAATTTACCACCTTGTCTGCAGAATGATCTTAATTTTCCTAGCATTGAACTACCTCGTGGAACCCTCGGTGAATCGTCGAATCCCTCAACTGCTCAACCAGCTGTTCCACCATGCGAGCAGTGTGGTTTATGGTTGGAGAGGTACTACTTAGATGTGTCGATGTTGCAATCCAGAATCCATGATTTGGAAAATCAAATGGCAAAGCTCACTGGTCATAACACAAAGGTGCAACCCACTGACAAGAAGCAACGAACAACTGGTTCAATTTTGTTCAAGAATGTCGTGTCAGCCACGGCAATTGTCAATTCGAAATTGGCATAGCCTCAGCAATCTCGCTGGTATAACTTTCACCCATTTATATGGCACATTCATAAACTCTGTATACATCATTGACCTGCTCTGTTACATAAACATGCATTGCTGTATATAACTTGTTTTAGTAAAATGAATTTTTTTATTGGATTTGGTTCTGATTCTATTAGTCATAATATGGATTTGATTGTTTTAAATCGGTTGCGATTGAATGTTCTGTTGCATCTATTATAAACAAGCTATTTTGCATTTCAAACCTTGAGACACGATTTATGCTGTGATCTGAAGTGGTTATGAGACACATGGTCATCTGTTGCAATTTTATTTACTTATGGCTTTGACCAGCCTGGATACGGTTTGGATTTTGTTTAACAAAGGGTTTTGTTTTATATCGAGAATTGTTACAAAGTGTAACGATCATCCAACTTCCAGCCAGTCAATGTGTTGAGGCCAGTTGACCCTGTTCTTTTGTGAATTGGAATGACAGTGTGTTTTCAGTTACGAATGGATTTGTAAAACAAAATGATCATGCCCAGGATGATGAATTTGTCTATAATTAACTCAGACCCGATTTTATGTGATTTCCGCCCAGCTTATGGTTATCATTGCTGTTGTTCGATCTTGACTACGTCACACCCAGCAAATGAAATCTATGGTGGTTTTTGGTCAATATTGTTATGCATGTTTCGTTTTAATGTATATCATAACAGCCTTCCCGTATTTGATCACAACAGATTGAATCTTGTGCTTAATCTCTACAGCCTGTTGATTGAAACGACATGAAATCTATGTATATTGCTACAGTTGTAACATATATTTTGTGTTCAATGATATCAATTATAGTTATGTTGTGGCAAATCTTATTTGATATGATTACTATCTTGTTCGATGATGGTTGTATTGATTACGATTATATCGTATCTCATAAGATTCGATTCACTATTTAATTTTGTTTGATACAAAACAGGCCTGTCAAGGTTTGACCATGTTTTATGGTAACTAAAAACAGAGCATTCTTTACTCTGTTTCGATTGCATTTATTTTGATATTGTTTGATTTAAATGATAATTTCATTTGAATTACTAGTAATTCGTTTTGAGGATTATTAAAAGATGATTCGATTTGATTTTATTTGATGATATCTGGTCCTGTTTGCTATTCTTAACTAGCTACAGAATCAGATGATTCTATAGCTAAGTCTGTGGAGTCAATTTTTCATTGTTTTCTTAATAAAATATTCTTCTAATTTGATCTTTGTGTTCTATTGCAGGCAAATTCGAATTGGCAATAGATATGATGAGCAGTTAGGGGATGTTTTACAGATTCTACTTGCATTTTATTTTCTTAGTTTAGGTGATTTTGGGATATCTCCCAGATTGTGTAAAACTATTTGATATTATCCACAAGGAGGTTTTACCTTGTGAAGAAACCTATATATACTTATGATTTTTGTAATAATGTTCATCCTCATTTGTGGGAGAACATGGATATGGAGTTATAATACTGACTGGAGCAGAATTTGATGTTTTTTCATAGCTTTGGGTTTTCAATATATCAACGTTTTGTTTTATGTTGTGTATATCAGTTTGTGTATGGTTTAGTATTACTTTTTCTATCTAAATCAACTACAAATGATATAATTTTAATCATTGTTATCCATATCTTGTTTCTTCCAAATAGACAAAAGACATAACAATTGTTAGTTCAGTTTGTGAATGATAGTTTTACCTTCTTCATAAATCGAATTATTATATATAAGTTTTCTGCATAATAGGTTTCCCTTATTGCAGGAATTTATGAT
>JASDQU010248502.1:0-16532 GCA_032191745.1 Picea mariana
ACAAACCGAAATAAAATCAAAACTTTGCAAAAAAAATGCGTATTCAGACTTTATACCTCCGGATCTGACTGTAATGGCCGTATCTTGGGCAAACGGAAACCTTTTCGAGTGAAACGAAAAGTGTTCCTGAATGAAAAGCGTGCTCCGGATGCAATGGAACAGTCCTTTCAGCCCATAAATGTACAGAAATTCCAGAAAATGGAGATGAGGCAACTCGGCTTCACGATCTCGATCTACAACAGGAGCGGGTCTTCAAACAGGCTCTGATACCATGTTCGACAACACAGGTATTCCAACAGAGGACGAACAACTTCAGTAACCACTCACATAACCAAATCAAAGATCAACACACCGATGTTTTCACGTGGTAAAACCCCTACGGGGAAACATCCACGGCCCCAGCCAACGCGGCCACTTGGAGCAGTTTATTAATGCAAAGAAAAAGATTACAGAGAGATTTTACAATAGAGTTTCTCACAATCGATCATCGGCAAATGACCCTCCATGCTCTTTAAATAGAGATCATGGACCAATCGGGTGTTAAGCCACGGATCAATGGCCGTTAAGATCAAGGAGAGTATGAACCGTCAGATCACTCTATGTCGGGAACATATCGTGACCGTCGGATTTCCTAACTACAAATGCATACTAATGCATACTAAAGAAACACACTTTTACCTAACGACATATTAGACCAAGTAGATCTTAACTAACTCCTAAGTGTCTAAATATCCTAACATTTTTTTGTAGAAATTATACCACCAATTTTTGTTGGAAGCAGTAGCCATCAACCTTATTCGACTGTAGCTATAGGACAATAGTTTTTTCTACTTTAAATTACTATTTAAGACTACTTAAAGCAGACTTTTGATGAACATTTGCTGCAAACCTCGCTGCAACTTTTTGCTTAATACAAATATCTCCTAGTTATGGTTTAAAAAAACAAATAACCTGGCTTCCATAGAGCCGACTAGACTCTTTGTTATAACCCGCGAGGAAATGAGTGGCTTGGGGATTATTGAGACTAGAATCTAGGCATGGGTGCTCTACATCAAATGGTTGATTCGTGTTATTGAAGGCCCATGGGAAAAACAATATGGCAAGGCCTTTCATTTCAATCCACGTTGCCCCTCCAAGGTCAAAGTTGTTAGACAATTGTTCTCGAGAGTATTTGGAAGGCCTGAGAGGCTCTCTAACCTTTCTTATCTTAGAAGAAGCCTTCTCTCTAAATTGGGTTGTCTTTTAAAAAGCACATTTTGCGGTGGTCTCTGTTAATTTTGCTTGAAGGGAAACCCTTGGCCAAATCCTCATGCTTTGTATCCTTGAAGATATTTTGAAAGAGGCATCCACTGTGCCACCAATTTATTTGATGGTTATCCAAGGAATGGATTCCATTGCTTGACCTGAAGCAAAAGTTTATGGTTACAAACATTAGTAGGGTTATTGTGAGCCACATCCAAGGTCTCATCCCATACTACTACATCTCAAGCTTGGATTCCTAGTGACCCATGTGTGGTGGCATGACTGGAAATGTTGCAAGGCCACAACTTTCACATGCTACAAGCTAGACATGGATTATAAGTGGCTCTATACCAAGCCTTGCCTTGAAAGTTGGATGGCTTAATAAATTTTGGCTCTACATTTGAAGTAATAAAATTGGTTATTTTGCCTCAAAAGCACATGAAAACTTGCAATTGAACCTAAAAAGACATTATTTGCCTCGAGTTTGGTGATAGGTGATCTCCCTATTGACATAATATTGACTTACCTTGGGATGTAGAACCTATGTTGTCCACCCTAAAACCTTGAAACATCTCTTCTGATTTTGTCCACTAGTTAAGAAGGCTTGGGTCCAGGTAGAAGTTGTGTGCCAACTATTTTTGTCAACCCCTTTATCTTAACAAGAAACCTTAGCAAGTGATCGCCTTCCATGGGCTGCAAAGTTTTAGGTTGCTTCGATGTTGTTTAGAGTTGAAGTACTCTTCTAAATTTGGAAACAACACAATCACTCCTTGTTAAATATTGTTGTGGTGTCTCACTAGTCATCTTGGTATGATGTTGCATTGATATGTGCTAACTTGATATCTTGTGGTTGGAGATGGATCATCTCCAACATATATTGAATTATAGGCATGGAGCCCCACACACCATGAACAAGTTGCCTTTCGACCCACTTGTCATGTACCTTGTTGGAGTCTTCATTCCATCGGCCCCATTGGGGCCTCTCTCTCTCGCCCAAGCTTTGCAAGATCCAATGACAATGAAAGCATGCCTACAACAAGACACTTTGACCCCCATAGATGGAGAAGCAATTCCTTAGGCTTTGACCCCCATAGATGGAGAAGCAATTCCTTACATTGGCTTTGACCCCCATAGATGGAGAAGCAATTCCCTACATTGGCTTTGACCCCCATAGATGGAGAAGCAATTCCCTACATTGGCTTTGACCCCCATAGATGGAGAAGCAATCCCCTACATTGGCATTGGTGATATTGGAGGAGCCCAAGCCTCCTGAGCCCCCCCATTGATGGATGTGACCCTGTTAAGCCTATTATTGTTGATCCTTCAATTACATGCTAGGGGAAGACCCTTGGTAGTCATGACTCACTTTATCCTATGTCTGGCATGATCACCATTTAGTTTGGTTATTCCCAAGGCATAAGCCATTGTAGTTTGACTTTGAGGGTGTTATGTCATAAGCCATCCCCTTATTTTTGCACTTTCTTGTGACACTCACTCCAAGATGGGATCATTTGAAGTGTACCAACTTTGCTTTTTAGGTTTTCTTTGTTTTTGCATGGACAACCCACTTCTTTATATTAAAACTTATACATGTTACTTATTAACAAAGTTTAAAAGAAACTTGATTCAATTATTTTTTTAACCGATGATTGTATTCTAATTATATATGTGAAAAAGAGCTTGTTTCACTTAATTACCAATCTACACTCTAAAATATAAATCAATCTTTTTTTTTCATAAGAAAATTCGTCCAAAATTATATTAAAGAATAATTTTTAATACATCATCCTAGACCTTATCCAAGAAAGCTGAAAACTACCTTCAAACACAGAGTCACAAACAAAAAAAAAAAACTTGACAGAAAACTGATTACAACCTTCAAACTGATTTATAAATCAATCTAAAATATAAATCAATGACAGCCGTGGTGTTTTGGCTTATAAGTTATGAAATTGACTTCAATAGGATGGATGTGACTATGATATGGTAATTTGGTAAAGCTCGTTTTAGGTTTTTTTTTCAAAAATCACTCGCGTAACTAAGACGACCAAAGATAGCTTTTGATTTATCTATCTCTGACATTTCAAAAATATAATTAAGTTGCTTTTATCTTTCAAAAATATAATTTAGTTGCTTTTATCTCTCTCACATTTCAAAAATATAATTTAGTTGTTTTCCCAATCAGAGGAAAGTACCCCTGTGAACGTGGCGCTACTAAATCAAAGCGAACAAATGCAGCATATAAGATTTTAAAAATCCATCAAAAGAAAAAGTTGTCCTTATTACATTTAAATATTAAAAAAGTTAAAATAAAGCACGAGTCCACTTCAAAAGGATTAATAAAGTTCCAAGTCCATTAAAAAGAGTTAAAAATAAAGCTATAAATTCATTAAAAAGAGTTAAAAGCGATGTCAATGGCATTGACATTGCCATTTATGGTTGGATACACTAGAGGTGGAATATATATATGTTTTTAAATAAGTATAATAAAAACGAAAAGGTAAGTGGTAGTTGTATACAAATATGCATCTTATTTTTAAAAATGTTAAATGATAAAAATATATATTTGTATCAGATTTGTATATCTTTATTATTATATTATTATTATACCTGCCGAAAGGTAGATATATTGTAATTGATTTGAAGTAAATTTTCTTTGAATTTTATTGACTTGTCCAAATTATAATGGTTTAAGTTAAATTTTAGTATATGAAAAATAATTATTTTTAATTATATTAAAAGAGATTTATTTATTATTTTGTTTTTTTCAATGGAAAATTTCATTACAAATCTTGGTTGATGATGCTTTCGCTCATAGTGGTCTTTTAATCAGTAATTGGGGAAAGATCATACAAAGAAAAAGTATCAAGAATAATGACTGCCAAGTTTATCGATCAGAAATTTACAAAATAGAAGGAGTAAGATAAATATTGAGATCTAGAGATGACATTCAATAGATCCAAATCCAGAGAAGGACTGCTAAAAAAGAAAGAGAAGAGCAGCTCTAGGAAAGAGTTAGGAGTTGTGGAGAGGGGGGGGGGCTCATGGCCATCAAGCCAGATGTTGTATGTTAAAATGCCCTCTTTTTTTAGTAGAGCAACCTTGGATAAAATGTTTGTAGTTTTGTTTTGATCACGGTACATGTGGTTAAAACTGAGATTTTTGAATGAGGGGATAAGAAGTATGATTATGTCCTTCCAAGCCAGGAGGGAAATGGCTTGTAGGTCGCCCCTGTTGTTCAACCACTCAATGATGATTTTGGAGTCTCTAAGAACCTGAAGTGCTTCAAAATGATATTTGGAAGCCAGGAAGAGTGTGGCCCAGGCGCCCAGTAATTCAGCTCTGGTGTTGGTACCCGGGCCATAATTAAAATTCCATTTAATGTAGAAGTTATTATTTATTTTGATAATCCCTCCAGCACCACTACAAGTGGCATTTGTAATCGTTACTCCATCAAACCAGCCAGTTGGGTAGTCCTCTATAATTGGTGTCCTCAATTTGTTCATCGATCTTGGCTTATGTGGATGTAGATCATTTCGGGTGTTGAAGAGACCAAGAGCTTTATATGTTGTTGAGGAGGAAGAAGGAGGCTTGTTTTCAAAAATGAATTTATTTTTGTCCAACCAAATGGACCAACAAATCAGAGAAGGCAAATTCTTTAATTTGTGCTCCTTATGAATCCAAGAATTGAAGCAGTTGGTGAGAGTTGGCCCATCCCAAGGGGATTTGATATCAAGTGCCAAAATAATTTTTCCCCAAACCGATTTTGAGTAGGAGCACCTGATAAATAAGTGGTCTGTAGATTCGACATCTTTGTAATAGAGATGACAAGTGTTTGGGCCAGTCTAGCCCTTCTTTTGCAAGTTGTCCCAGGTATTTAATTTTTGACCAATCATGAGCTAGGTGAATAGTTTCACCTTTGTAGGAAGGAGCCATTTCCAAAGTTGAAGCCTCCAGCCATGGATTTTTGAATTGTAAAGCGAGTGAGAGATCTCTGCATAGACGTTTTGCACTGTGAGGAAGCTCAAATGGTCACCCCCCATCCACTTGAGCTGGTCGTTTTGTGCAATCAGGTGGATGCCCGAGTGTGATAAATCAGAGCAGGATAAATTCTAGTGGGTGGCATGTTCTGCGTTGAGTCCAAGGAAATCGTTGGAGATTCATCGATCTGGAAATGATGGCACGGAGGTGCGATCTCTGGCCTGGAAGAGATACCACAAGTTTTTATCATGAAGAAATTCTATCAATTGTGGTGAGAGAAAGGCATTATCACCCAAGCCAAGTATGCGATCACAACCGATCTTGATGTTGTGACCTGAGCCAGGCTGCCAACAGAGCCCGCGCGAAATCCAGGTTTTTACTTTGGTGAGAGTTTTCCAGAAGTGAGAGGTCGCCCTGGGGATGACATAGTTTATGTGGAGCCAGCTGGAGACAGTGTGATGAGGTAAGTATTTATCCTTGATAATAGAATTCTAGATGCCCGAGGTGTTCAGTACTCGCCAAAGAGAATTGGCAGCAAGAGCTTTGCTGAAAAAAAAATATTATGGAGGCCCCAGCCTCCATAGCATTTGGGTTTGGCCAGAGATTCCCAACTACTGAGGTGTTGTCGAGTATGCTCAGAGCAGCCCAACCAGAGAAATTTATAGGTCATACGACAAAATTTTGTGATGACCGAGGCAGGTATGGCTACAAGAGACATCCAATACAGCGACTGCCCTTCTAGAACTGCTTTGTTGAGAGTGAGACAACCACGAAGAGAGAGCCACTTCAAGGACCAGTGTCCTATCTTTTTTTCAAATTTGGCTATGAGCCAGTTCCAATCTGCAGGCTTATAGGAATCTGCTTTTAAGAAATAGCCCAGATACTTGAGGCCAACTGAAATATGTGTAAAAGAGTGAGGGAAGATGCCTGTTAGTTGATCCAAAGCTTGTTGTTGAAGATTGGCAAAGTGAAAAGTCGATTTATTCCAGTTAATCGACAATTTCGAGGCACAACAGAAAGTTGATAGGATCTCCTTAATCTCAGTCCATTCCTGTAGAGAGTCATTTTCCATAATGAGAACATCATCATCAACTAAGAGATGGAGGATCTTGATAGTCCTAGACACCTTAATGCCAGTGATCTTGCCCTCTGCTTGTCCAAGTTTTAGTAGGAGACTCAGGGCTTCCATGGCCAGAATGAAGAATAGTGGCGATAGGGGGTATCCATGTCTCAGGCCTCTACCACTTCAGAATAAAGAGGAGGACTCCCCATTGATCAGGATGGAAAGGTTTGGGCTATCCACACAACTCATGATCCACTTAATCAAAGAGTGGTTGAAGCTTGTTTGAATCAGGATTAGTCTAAGGAAGTCCTAGTCAATACAATCAAAGGCCTTCTTGAGGTCAAGTTTGAGGATGAGTGCTTTGGATTTTATGTTGTGTAAACATTTATGGGCAGTGCCAATGGCAACTAGGATTTGACGACCTTTTAAAAACCCCAACTGTTCATTTGAAATGAAACGTGAGAGAATTGGCTTGATTCGGTTCGCAATGATTTTAGAGATGAGTTTATAGTAGAGATTGCAAAGGGAAATTGGCCTAAAATCAACAAAAGTAGAAGGTTTTGCAACTTTGGGGATGAGGGTAAGAAAGGTCGAATTCAGGGTGCCAATCACCTTCCCTTTGAGTCTAGAGTCCTCCACAAGTTCCAGCAGGTTTGGTCCCACCAACTCAAAGAAATGTAGATAAAATTCTACAGTCCAGTCGTCATGGCCTGGGCTTTTGTCCTTAGAAAAAGATTTGAGAGCAACCAATGTTTTTGTGAGCGAGCAAGGGTTGTTAAGAGCAAGTGTATCCTCCATTGTTACTAATTGTGGGAAAATTCTAGCCATTGTGACTCTGGTCTGTAAGCTCTCAGTCGGTTTTGCCTCAAATAATGGTTTGAATGTCTGATAGCAGCTGATTTTAATGCTTGTTGTCCTCTGAAAAGGTTACCATCTGTATCTGAAATCTCCCAGATATGTTTTTTACTTCTGCAGGAGCTAGCAAAATTGTGAAAAATTTAGTATTGAGATCACCATTTTTAATCCAGTTGTTTATGCATCGCTGTCTCCAAGTAGCTTCTTCTTTGAGAAGAAGTTGGTTCCTTTCTATTTCAAGTGCTTTTATTTCTTGGCTGCTGATGTAAAAAAGACCAGCCCGATCTGCTAATTGTTGATGTTGTTGTAGCTCAGATTCAATCTGTAGAAGTCTTTATGTAGATTGTTTGTTGAAAGAGGCAGCCCAGACTTTAGTGCGATCTTTGATACACTTAAGTTTCCTATAGAAGCGATGTTGTATGCATGGCTTGACAAGGTGAATAGAATCATTCCAGACATTGATAACAATAGAATTGAATGTTGTTTCTTGAAGCCAATTTGAATTAAATTTAAATGGGTGAGCAATCTTATAGGTTGAAGAGTCTAGAAGAAGAAAAATCGGGGCATGGTCAGAGAGAAATGTGGAGTCTACCCAAGTACGAATTCGATCCTGTGTTGTGATGAGTTGGTCTGAAATAAGAAATTGGTCCAGTCTTTTAGAGATTGAATCGGAACCCAGCCTCCTATTGCGTCAAGTGGGAGCAAGTTGCACAGGAGCATAATCCACCGGATTGTGTGAAGCAAAAAGAGAAGTGAAGAAATTTGCCAAGGTATCCTGTGAAGCAGAGTTGCCCCAAATTTCTCTAACAGAGGTAGTAAGGTTCAGATCTCCGCCAATGATCAGGTTTTCAAGATCCAAAAGGCCACAGGATTCTACATTATTCCAAAAGGTTTGCCTGTCGGTACAGGGACCATAGATGTTGAGGAGATGCATCCTTTTTTTATTGTATCTGCAAGTTCCTAAAAGTAACAAGCCTCCACAACAAAGAAAAGGAGATAGATTGAATTTGGTGGGATCCCAAGCCACAACCAAACCCCCAGAGTTGTCATGTGAGCTAACTGTACATATATGCCAATTTGTGAGAAAACAATTTAAGAATAGTCTAGCCTTTTTGTTGTCCACCATGGTTTCCTACAGAAATATGATGTCTGGAACATATAAAGTGAGAAGACGTCTGAAGGAAGCGGCTTTTAGGAGACCTCCAACTCCTATGATGTTGAGGGAGACAAAAATCATGGCTTGGCTCTTACTAGGGCTCTCATGCCTCTAAGCGCCCCAATATTAGTAGGAGAAAAAGTAGCAGCCACAGAACTTGATGAAGAAGGAGACATTATCATGATTTATTATTTAATTGGTTAGGAAAGCGACATTATTATGATTTGACAATTTTATATGTTATTATTGGTGGTATTAGATTACAAATTAAAATTAAAAATATTCATTACTAGTAGAGTTGTAAGTGTGAAGCGTTGAAGCCAATATTTCCACATGAGTGTGCCATTTGGCGAAGTTTTATTTTTGTCTTCTTTAACACCAGAGCTCGTTTAATGCTCCGAGTTGATGCTTGAGCTCATTTAATGCTCTGGGCTACTACTTTTATCCTTGGTATGAGAGCGTTTCAACCACCTTTCTTATTTAGTTTAATGCTTAATAGTGTGATTAAATGATGGCTCACAAGTCAACGTTGTTGTTCTCATGCACAATGATCATGTCTTCTAAAAAAATTAATGCCAATTTCTTTTTGATACTTAGTGGAATCAACTTCACGTCAAGTCATGTGAGTTACCTATGTAACCTTACACAACTTTAGTAAACATTTTTCTTAGTACAATGGAGATATTAATCATGTTGACACATTGTATTCACTAATTTCATAAAATTGTAAGACGAATTATTTATGGAACCACGATCCATGCAAACAAAGTATGCATAACCATCCAAATCATTCACATCACATATGTAATTTCGCTAAGATGGCATAACATAGTGAGTTCTGTAAAATAGATAGTAGTATATTTAGATCAAGATACTTTGCATTTGTTGTCGATCATAAAAACCAAGTAGATTGTTAAGGAGGTTTCAAGTTGTTATTTTGCTGAAGATTTGGTCTGCCATTTCAGCTCATGAGACTTCACTATACTATGTTAATGAACAATGTCCTTTAGTTTCCCAATTTTCATTCATTACAATGTTTGTTGTTGCAATGTTCTCTTTACATAGTTTGGTAAGAGCCTCGTGTTACCACTTTAAATAATTTTCAAGTCTTAGAACTTGTTTGTAGTTGAATTGTAAAATCATCTCAAAATTGGGGTGTATGAGCACTATATTTCAAAATATATGTGGGATTTTTGTTGAAAATTGGTGTTCTCTATTATACATTATGGTTTTCAAATTATGTTTGATTTAGGTTTTGATATATTAGCTTGTTGAATCTTTATCTAAGTTGGGTTTGGATATTTCAACTTGTTGGAGCTTTATCTGAGTTGGGTTTGGATTATTTAGCTAGATGTAAGTTTATTTGAGGTGGGTTTGGATTATTTGTTGTCTTGAAGTTTTATTTTAACAGAGTTACAACAACTGCATTGCATGTACAAAGATTTTTAGAGCTTTCATTTTGCAATATTTGAGAAAGTTAAGTCTTTGGTTTAGGTTTAGCTTGGTTTTGTTTCCACGTTTTCCACGTTTTCTTTGGATAGTAGTTTATGCTATATATTGTGTTTTGGTTTAGGTGTAGGCCACAAATAAATGTGAAATCCATTTTACTCATAAATTCCATGTCCAATCCTACTTGGTTAGTCACCATTTCTCTTTAACCCAACTTATGATTTTGGTATTTAATTTGTTGCAGATTTATGTATATCTTTGCTCTATATTTTACTAATGGTATGGATACCTTGGCGAAGACACCTATTTGTTTTTTGTAAAATGTTTGGAGTTCTATTTGTTTTCATAAATATTTAGGCCATTGCAAGTTGTAGTGCATGTTACTACGTACTGGTGCGTGCCTTTTAAAACACATGGTGGGGTTCTTCGAGAACCTAGCGTTGGCTTTGAAATATCCAAACATTACATGTTAACCGATATTGTATTTTTTTAATATTTTTATTTAATCTATAATTATCATGTTATTTCAACCATGTGATAACATCTCCTCATACATAAGAGTAAAATGACTTTCAACCCAATGGATTGTAATTTTATATCTCAAGTTGATTCTTTATGTGTTATCAATGCCCAGTGTGTTATGAAGATCATGCTAATGTTGCTTCTTGGCTACTTCTTGGTTAAAATGCTTGGTTACTTTCCTATACTAGCTTATAGAGAAGAAATATTTTATGTTTTTGTTCAAGTTTTAAGAGGAATGAACTTAGAATTGCACATGCAAGTTCTAGCCTTCATTCTCATATGTTGGAATGTGATCTCCAACACTTTTTTGTTTGCTTGGAAAGGCAATTTTCAGTCATGTCATTCTTGGTTAAATGCAAACCTTCTTTAGCTTTAACACACGACTTCAAATCATGTGAAGAGCACAATTTCAGTTTTCCTTAATTGCTTTAGAATGTAATAATTGGAAATATAATTTTCAACTTTCCTTTCTCTTGTTTAAATTTCCATTCTCAAATCTCTTTGTTGAGTTTGAGTAATATGAAAATAACATTTTCATCCCTCTTTTGGGCATATTTGGAAATTGAATTCATGTCTTTACCTTTTGAGAAAGCTTGACAAGTGCATCTCTGGCTCTGAAGTCCAAACTTGAGGTTGTATTTTGAGCCCTCCTATAGAAGATTAAAAATGTAACTTTATGCTTATTTAAGAACTGTATTTTTAGCTCGTCACAAAAACTAAAGTTGTCATCCCTCTCGTGGTTTTAGATGCATATTTTTACCTTTCATTCGTTTGTGTAAAAGTGTATTTCCAACTTGCTTTTGAATCCTAAATTTGCATTGTCATACTTGTTTTGGGGTTTTAAAATTACATTTGCTTGTTCAACAATGAGTATTTTGTGTTTAGTTTTCTAACACACAAAATACTATGTTTTCATCATTGACGGTTCTCCCAACATTAAAATCCTTACAGATTTGCTTCATATGAGAACACATATGTTTTCTCTAATATATCCGCGCACCCCCACCCTCATATATGTTTTCTCTAATATATCCCCCCACCTCCACCCTCATGTATGTTTTCTCTAATATATCCCCCCACCCCCACCCTCGTAGTGGGGGGGTATACTAGAGAAAACATATATGGGGGTGGGGGGATATATTAGAGAAAACATACGGGTGGGGGTGGGGGGATATATTAGAGAAAACATACGGGTGGGGGTGGGGGGATATATTAGAGAAAACATACATAATATGTTTTATCTAATATATCCCCCCACCCCCACACTCATAGTGGGGAGATATATTAGAGAAAACATATATGAGGGTGGGGGTGGAGGGATAATTACATAAAACATATTATGTTTTCTCTAATATATCCCTCCTTATATGGGGGTGGGGGTGGGTGTGGGGGGATATATTAGAGAAAACATAGGGTGGGAGTGGGGGGATATATAAGAGAAAACATATTATGAGGGTGGGGGTGGGGGGATATATTAGAGAAAACATAGGGTAATATGTTTTCTTTAATATATCCCCACACCCCCACCCATATATTTTCTTTAATATCTCCCCCCACCCCCACCCATATATTTTCTTTAATATCTCCCCCCACCCCCATAATATGTTTTCTCTAAAATGAGGGTGGGGGATATATCAGAGAAAACATAGAGTGGGAGTGGGGGAATATATTAGAGAAAACATATTATGAGGGTGGGGGTCGGGGGATATATTAGAGAAAACATAGAGTGGGGGTGGGAGGATATATTAGAGAAAACCCCCACCCTCATATTGGGGGTGGGGGGGATATATTTGAGAAAACATAGGGTGGGAGTGGGCGGATATATTAGAGAAAACCTACACCCTTGTATGAGGGTGGGGTTTTTCTCTAATATATCCATCCATGAGGGTGGAGTTTTTGTCTAATATGAGGGTGGGGGTTTTCTCTAATATATCTCTCGCACCCCCACCCTTGTAATATGTTTTCTCTAATATATCCCCCCACTCCCACCCTATGTTTTCTCTAATATACCCCCCTACCCCCACCCTCATATAAGGATGGATATATTAGAGAAAACATAATATGAGGGCGGGGTGGGGGGATATATTAGAGAACCCCACCCCCAATCCCCCTCCACCCCCACCCTCATACCCCCCTCCCCCCGCTCCCATCCCCACCCTCAGGGAAGATATATTAGAGAAACACTCCACCACCCCACCCTCATATTATGTTTTCTCTAATATTACCCTCATATGTCAGGGTGGGGGGTAATATTAGAGAAAACATATTCGGTGGGGGGTAATATTAGAAAAAACATAATATGTTTTCTCTAATATTACTCCCCACCCCCACCCTCATATACAAGGGTGGAAGTATAATGTTTTCTCTAATATTACCCCCCACTCTCATACATAGGGTGTGTATGAGGATGGGGGTGYGGGGTAATATTAGAGAAAACATAGGGTGTTTATGAGGGTGGTGGTGAGGGGTAATATTAGAGAAAACATAGGGTAATATTAGAAAACATCCCGCCCTCGGGGTGGGGGGATATATTAGAGAAAACATAATATGAGGGATATATTAGATAAAACATCCCACCCTCGGGTTGGTGGGGTATATTAGAGACAAACATAATGTTATGTTTTCTCTAATATATCTCCCCACCCCGAGGGTGGAATGTTTTCTCTAATATATCTCCCCACCCCGAGGGTGGAATGTTTTCTCTAATATATCCGGCCACCCATACCCTCATATACACCCTATGTTTTCTCTAATATATCCCCCAACCCAGAGGGTGGGATGCTTTCTATAATATATCCCCTCACCCCCACCCTCATATACACCATGTGTTTTCTCTAATATTACCCCCCACCCCCATAATATATTTTCTCTAATGTGATGGCGGGGGTGGGTGAATATATTAGAGAAAACATATTAGAGGGATATATTAGATAATATGTATGTTTTTTCTAATATATTCCCCCCACCCCCATAATATGTTTTCTCTAATATGAGGGTGAGGGTGGGGGTGGGGGGATATATTAGAGAAAACGGGTGGGGTGGGGGGATATATTAGAGAAAACATAATACCCACACCCTCATATATATGAGGGTGGGGATGGGAGGGTATATTAGAGAAAACAGGTGGGGTGGGGAGATATATTAGAGAAAACATAATACCACATATATACGAGGGTGGGGGTGCACATATATACGAGGGTGGGAGTGGGGAGTATATTAGAGAAAACATAATATGTTTTCTCTAATATATCCCCTCACCCCCACCCATATGATTTTTCTAATATCTCCCCCCACCCCCATAATATGTTTTCTCTAATATGTGGGTGAAGGATATATTAGAGAAAACATAGGGTGGGAGTGGGGGGATATATAAGAGAAAACATATTATGAAGGTGGGGGTGGGGGGATATATTAGAGAAAACACAGGGTAATATGTTTTCTCTAATATATCCCCCCACCTACACCCATATGTTTTCTCTAACATCTCCCCCCACCCTCACCCTCATCCTCGTATATGAGGATGGGGGGATATATTAGAGAAAACATATTTGGGGATACATTAGAGAAAACATAATATGTTTTCTCTAATATATCCCCCCACCTCCACCCATATGTTTTCTCTAATATATCCCCCCACCTCCACCCATATGTTTTCTCTAATATCTCCCCCAATCCCCACCCTCATATATGAGGGTGGGGATGGGGCGATATATTAGAGTCACCCTCCTATATACGAGGGTGGGGGTGGCAGGATATATTAGAGAAAACATAATAAGGGTGGGGGTGGGAGGATATATTAGAGAAAACATATTATGAGGGTGGGGGTTGGGGGATATATTAGAGAAAACATCCTGCCCTCCTATATGAGGGTGGGGGTGGAGGGATATATTAGAGAACACATGTTAGAGAAAACATCCCACCCTCCTATATGAGGATGGGGGATATATTAGAGAAAACATAGTATGTTTTCTCTAATATATCCCCGCACCCCCACCCTCCTATATGAGGGTATATGAGGGTGGGGAGGGGTGTATGTTAGAGAAAACATATTATTTTTTCTCTAATATATCCCCCCACCCCCATATTTTGTTATTATGTTTTCTCTAATATATCCCCCACCCGATATATTAAATAAAACACATCATGTTTGCTCTAATATATCCCCACACCCCCACCCTCATATTATGTTTTCTCTAATATATCGCCCCACGCCCACCCTCCCATTTAGAGAAAACATAGTATGTTTTATCTAATATATCCCCCCACCCCCACCCTCCTATATGAGGGTATATGAGGGTGGGGAGGGGTGTATATTATAGAAAACATATTATTTTTTCTCCAATATATCCCCCCACCCCCATATTTTCTTATTATGTTTTCTCTAATATATCTGCCACCCCCACCCGATATATTAAAGAAAACATATTATGTTTTCTCTAAAATATCCCCATACCCCCACCCTCATATTATGTTTTCTCTAATATATCCCCCCACGTGGGGGTTGGGGGATGTATTAGAGAAAACATAACACATACTTTTATTCACTTTCTATTATAATTCCATTTATAACCTTGTAAATAAGCATTTTGTCAATTGTTTATTCCCATGCCATTATCATTATCCCTTCAAGCTAACATGATTTTTGTGTTGATGATCTATTTAGTGTTATGTTTAGCTTACCTTTTCAAGTCAATATTGCCAAATTTTATTTGGTAGATTTTTTAAAACTGGTTTGAAGAAGATTTTGTTGAATACGATTTTATGGTTTCTCTTTCACTTGTTCCTAATATACAATTTTTTTTATGCATATCTTTACGATCTTTAGATCTTGCTCTAATATGACAAATCTCGTCTCACCCACAACAACATGAAAAGAAACAATGAAGGGAAACAAGAAAAAATAGCATTGGAAATAGAGGCCAACAGGTAAATGTTGCTAAATATGAATTCAAACACATTTCCTTCCAATGTTCGTTTGCTAACTCACACTTGCTTGCCATGTATAGGCACAAACCAACACCATCCATCTCAAGTATGGAAGAGTTGACTAGTTGAAAGGTGGGACAAGTTTTCCATGGCAGTGTCGTTGTCATATATTAGAGAAAACGGGTGGGGCGGGGGGATATATTAGAGAAAACATAATACCCCCACCCTCCTATATACGAGGGTGGGGGTGCAGGGGTGTATTAGAGAAAACATATTAGATAAAATGGGTGGGGTGGGGGGAATATATTAGAGAAAAAATAATATGTTTTCTCTAATATATTCCCCCACCCCCATCCATATGTTTTCTCTAATATCTCCCCCCATGCCCACTCTCATATATGAGGGTGGGGGTGCGGGGATATATTAGAGCCACCCTCCTATAAATGAGGGTGGGGGTGGGGGGATATATTAGAGAAAACATACCACCCTCCTATATATCCCCCCACCCCCACCCTCCTGGGGGGATATATTAGAGAAAACATAATAAGGGTGCGAGTGGGGGGATATATTAGAGAAAACATCCCACCCTCCTATATATCCCCCCACCCCCACCCTCCTATATGAGGGTGGGGGTGAAGGGATATATTAGAGAAAACATATGTGAGGGTGGGGGTGCAGGTAGGGGGATATATTAAAGAAAACATATTATGTTTTCTCTAATATACCCCCCACACCCACCCTCCTATATGAGGGTATATGAGGGTGGGGGTTGTTAGAATATAGAAGATGGTGTGTTCGTTTTACCATTGACGATACCCTCGTCACCCAACCACGGGCCGAAGCCTCCCTCCGAGCACCTTAACCTTGACCTGAGAATTCCTCCGGAAGCAAACCCTAGGCTAGATAGCCAAACAAAGAGTAGTGCATCAATCCCCAAGGATAGCGCATCACAAAAGCTGATCAGATAGTCCCAAACCCTAGCCAAGAGATATCCAAGCCAATACTGAAACTAGCTGTTGCTGCAGCTGCACCTGCAACCCTCCTCCAAACCTGCGCACCATACTGCAACTGCAGTGCGCACCAACTGGGAAACTGCTGCGCAGAACTGCTCTGTCTGCAACTGCTGAGAGTGACAAATGAGAACTGGCGCCCCTCCTATATACGAGGGTGGGGGTGCAGGGGTGTATTAGAGAAAACATATTAGATAAAATGGGTGGGGTGGGGGGAATATATTAGAGAAAAAATAATATGTTTTCTCTAATATATTCCCCCACCCCCATCCATATGTTTTCTTTAATATCTCCCCCCATGCCCACTCTCATATATGAGGGTGGGGGT